>VMDO01009718.1:0-61241 GCA_007922755.1 Pedetes capensis
TTTTTTTTTCTTTTTTGCAGTACTAGGGGTTGAACCCAGGGCCTCGTGCTTGCATGCTTTGCAAGTGCTGGACCACTGAGCTGCACCCCCAGCCCATTTTTTTTTTTTACTTTTTGAGACCGGGTCTCACTAAGTTACACAGACTGCCTCTGGTCTCGAACTTGCAATCCTCCTGCCTCCGCCTCCCGAGCCACTGGGATTACAGGCATGTGCTATCGTGCCCAGCTCCATCTTCTTTTGATGTTTTCTATATCATTTAATATTTTCCCTGTATAATCCTTTACTATTCCCACTCAAGGCTTGAATTTTTTCTTCAATTCTTTAAGCTTGAAAAAAACAGTGTGTTCTTCCCTTTTGTTTTTCTATCTCCAACTCTTTGCACATGGCATTATTACATTTGATTTTGTCTTCTCAAGCTGCCCTTTGAAATCTTAGTTTAGTTCCTTAACTTCATAATGAATTCCTTTTACTTTAGCTGCTCTATGTTCAAGGGCAAGTTTCAGAGTCTCTTATAATTTGATCTTTTCTTTTTTCAATCTTTTTAACAATCTTTTGCTTTCCTTTTGAAAGGTATCTTTGATGTCATGCCACAACTCTTCTGGTCTTTGATCCGTAGTGCCTAATGCACCAGATATGTTCTTGAGATAGTCTCTGAACTCAGATAGGATATATTCTAGGTCCTATCTTCCCTCTCATATATTTGGTCTAATTTTCTTTGTTTCAGTTTGAACCTGCATATGAGCAGTTGGTGATCTGATCCACAATCAGCGTCTGTTCTTATTCTGACATTTGATACTGAGCTTTTCCATCGTCTCTTTCCACAAATTTAGTCAATTTGGTTCCTGTATGTTCCATCTGGTGAATTCCATGTATATAGTCACCATTTATGTTGGCAAAAAAATATATTTGCAATGAAAAGGTCATTGGTGGTCTGATAAAATTCTATCATGCGATCTCCAGCATTGTTTCTGTTACCAATGCCATATTTTCATACTATTGAACCTTCCTTGTTTCCAACTTTTGCATTCCAGTCACCAGTAATTATCAGTACATCCTGATTCCATGTTCAATCTATTTCAAATTGCAGAAATTGCTAAAAATCTTCCCTTTCTTCATCTGTGGCCTTAGTGGTGGGCCTATAAATTTGAATAATAGTCATATTAACTGGCCTTCCTTTTAGGTATATGAATATTATACTATCATTGACAGCATTATACTGCAGGACAGATCTGAGATGTCTTTTTTGATGATGAATGCAACCTCATTTCTCTTTGTCATTTCCAGCATAGTAGACTATATGATGAACTGATTCAAATGGCCAATACCAGCCCATTTTAGCTCACTGATGCCTACAGTGTTGATGTTTATGTGCTCCATTTCCCTTTTGATGATTTCTAATTTTCCTAGATTTGTACTATGTACATTCCTTGTTCCAGTTATTAATGGGTATTTACAGTTGTTCCTTCTCGTTTTGAGTCATGCCACATCAGCAAATGGAGGTCCCTGGGGCTTTACTCCATTCTTATCATTAAGGTTGACTCTATATTGAGGAGGCAACTCTTCCCCAGTCTTTTGAGTGCCTTCTATCCTGTGGGGCTCATTTTCTGGTACTGTAGCTGATAGTGTTTCTCTACTATTCATAGGGTTTTCAATGGCTAGTTGTTTCAGGAATGAGTTAGCCATGTCTTTCTCCCTAGTCTATCTTATTCTGGAAGCTCAGCTGAAAGATGTCCACCATGGATGACCCTGCTGGTATCTAATACCAGTGGCATAGCTTTCAGCATCAAAACAACACATAAGCCCCCACAGTATGGCAAACTGACAGATGGGTGAGGGATATTTATACTTAGTAATAGTTATATATTTGATTTGGGGTTGTTTGTGGTCCTGTTAACTTTTCCTTTTAAGGTAGGCATGGGGCCTCATACGTGTCATCCCCGTACTTCAGAGACTGAGACTGCAAGATTATGAGTTTCAGGCTAGTCTGGGCTATATAGTGAGACCCTATCTAGAAAAAAAAAAGCTTGGGTCTGTGGTGCAACCCTGTAGTCCCAACGCCTTGCGAAGTTGAGGCAGGAGGATCATGAGTTCGAGGCCCAAGGCATCCTGCACAATAAAAAATAAAAAAGGAAAAAAAATAAAGGCAATTAACAAATAAATAAAGGGCTGAGGTTGCAGTTCAGTGGTAGAGTACTTGTCTAGCATGTGCAAGACCCCCTAGTACTGGGAGGAGAAATTCTTCTTTAACTTGTTGTTATTTAATAAACTTCTAGAATCATCACATCTGTAAGTATTAATATGCCCAGTTCTCCAAAACACGTTTTTATAGAATTGTTGTTGTTGTTGTTGTTAGGTGCCATCGAGTCGGTATCCGACTCATAGCAACCCTCTGTACAACAACAGGGGAAACATTATTGTCAGTGCTTCTCTGCTGTTCATAGGGTTTTCAATGGCAGATTGATTTTTGGGAGGGGGTTGCCAGGTCCTTCTCCCAAGCCTACAGCTTCTGGTGTTCCCAGGCGGTCTCCCATCCAGGTACTAACCAGGCCCGACCCTGCTTAGCTTCCGAGATCTGACGGGATCGGATGCCACAGGACTATGGCTGCAGGCTTTTATAGAATAGTCATCCTTAATATCATATTAAAGGCAAACCTTTACAGAATGAGATAAATCAAGAAAATGGAAACCTTTCTGTTGATTTTATTCGACAATAATGTGAATGGGGAGATTATTTCTAAATTATAGGTCTGTTTATTTTGCAGCACTTCGATTTTCCTTTACCAAATCCTTTGAACGTTTTTGAAATGCTGGTGATACCAGAACAGGAATACCCCATGGTCTGTGTAGCTATTAGTAAAGGCACTGAATCAAATCAAGTAGTTCAGTTTGAGACAATCAATTTGAATTCTGCGTCTTCATGGTTTACAGAAATAGGTGCAGGTAAGTGCTTTTTACCTTATATTAGAATGTTGGTGCTTTTTCCTCTAAAAGAAGCAGAAAACTTAAGTTCAGCCAGCATGGGATCTTTCAAATAAGAATTCAGAACATTGTTAACCAAACCCAATGAATCATGTGTATGTTGTTTATGATTTCTATTTGCCAGAGGAAATTCAATACAAATTATTTTACCAAGGAAAATGTTAAGATTCCTGACATTTAAAATCTGTGTTGTTATCAGGTAATCTTTGGACTTATTAAATAATTATGTTTTCTAATATACTCTTAAAATTTTATCAGTTGCTCAAGCCAAGAGGATTACCTTTTTTCTTGATTTTATATTATCCTTTTCTTCACCCTCACCTCTTAGAGTTTGCTTTTCAGACTTAAGTAGAAATTTCTGAGGTTTGGCTTTCAAGCTTTTAAATATCTCTTGAACTTCCTAAGAATGATTAATTAGCCTAGGAGTTTATCAAACATGTCTCATATACCTATAATGTACCTCAATACCAGGAAATTTTCTCTCTGATCATAGTTTCATTAATCCTTGTGCTTTTTTGAATCACTGGCTTATTTTTATATCAAGGATGCTATGATTCATCTAGCTGATCTTGTTTCCATCTTCTATTGGCTGTGTAAAATGCAGAGCAAAATCTAGCCATTGTGTGACATGTGTCTGATATTCCTCCCTGTATTTTCCCTTTGCTTCAAATATTTTTTTTGTAATTCACCTTTCTAGAGTTAGCCAACGTATTAATTAAAAATAATACTGAGTTTTTTTAGCTCACTTACCCATATTAGGACTTAACATTTGTTCTCCTAAACCTCTTTTTATATGTTTTTTAAAAGACAACATATGACAAAATATAATTTGTTTTATGTTTCAAAGATTAAATCACAGCAAAATTCAGACTTGTGTTTATTTTCTAAGCTATAGTTTCTTAAAGCATATTGTATAACTATAACCTTTTCACCCCTTAAGGCAACCAACAATTAGATTCCATTCACGTTACACAATTGGAGAGAGACACTGTTTTAGTGTGCTTAGACAGTAAGTACTATTTTAAAGTTTATTTCAAGTATATTACTTGTTAAAACAGTTCTTTTAATGAAATTGGTTATATGAAACTGCAATTCAAGACTTTTACTTCTCTAAGTGACCTCCTTTTATTGAAGGAAAAATTAAATCAGCTATAGAGAGAGTTATAGATCTGTTTATCAATGCTATCTTCTGTCACTGTTTTCCTTAGTTATGTGTGTGTGTGTGTGTGTGTGTGTGGGCGCGCGCATGTATCTAGGCATCTACTTGGAGACATTATATCAGAACTGTTTGCCATACCTTTGGGTAAAATTCTGTATAAACTATTCTGTCTCATTCCTCATTTTAATTAATGAAAAATAGAAGATTGCAGTAATATAATCCCTGTAAGACATATAACATGAACTTCTGCAGTCATGTTAAAGTGCAGTTCTAATGTACGTATGGATTTCACACTTCCTCCTGCTAACTATGATTCCTTTGATGCAGAGAAAGATGTTATTGGTATATGTGTGTTGTACTGTGAGCAGTAGAGAGGCAGAAAACTTCAGCAGCAACTGTTATTTTGATTTTGCAAATGAAGCACTCTGGTTCTTAAAACCCACCTTGTTTTTATGCACTGAATCCTACAAAATGAAATCCACCCAAATTTGGAATTATATTTGAAACTTGGCAATGTTTTCTATAATTGGTACATTCTAATTTGTTTTTAATAGCTAAATCTACTTATAGGTGTTCAATGTTGTAGTAAAGATTGTTCTGCTACTGACTTTACCTGTTTTTCTGTTCTCTGTGATTTGAAGGGTCCCTACTGGATTTACTTTATAGAATCATAAAGATAATCTCATATTAGAGCCAGGTGTGGTGGTACACACCTGTAATCCCAGAATTCTGGAGGCTGAAGTAGAAGGATCAATTTGAATTCAAGGCCAACCTGGGCTATATAGTGAGTCCTAGGCCAGCCTGGGCTACACAGCAAGATCCTGTCTATAAATTAATAGTACAATATTATAGATAAGTAAATCAAAATCCATTGTTCATTCACCATCATCCCTTTGTTAGAAACTTGATTCTGTGTATACTGATAAGATTGGAGTGCTATTAAATCATCCTTAAGTGAAATTGATCAATTCCCTTTTTATCCAAACAAATAGAAAGCTTAGCATTAACCAAATAATCAGCATATAATATTGCTAAGCCTTTAATGTTAAATCCCTAAATGCTTTGTGAGTCATTAAAGGTTGTGGTTAACTTTCATTTTGATGATATACACTTTATCACAAAATTTTAAAAAATCATTGATATACACTGCCCTACATTTCCCAGTTAATCAAAGCAACCAGAAAATAACTTTGTTGAGATTTGTTTTTTAAAGAGGTGGATGAAGAGTTCAGAAATTTGTCGTCAGTTATGTGATTTGTAAGTCTGTCTCAGTGGATAGCAGTAGAGATAGGCCTATAATCTCAAATCATAGTCGACAGACAAGAAAGCAATGCAAAGAAAAAGTATCTTCCAAGTCAGAGCTAAGATGATGAAATTAAAGACAAATGGGCAAAGGGGAAATAGATTATTTTATATTCTCCCTATCCTAGAGTTTTACTACCCTTGAGAGCACCATTTCTTGTCCCTCTGTATCTTTGCAGAGTAGAACTCATAGTTATGAATTATTGCAAGTATGTAATATGTTACATAATCTGCAAAGAAAGAATTCAGCTCTCATTGCAAAATATTTGAGCACCAAAGTAGCCACTTATAAAGAAGAAATGTGGTTTTAAAAAATGAAAATGTCAATGTTTAACTTATACTGGGTAGCAGAGAAAATAATAGAATTGCTGTCTACCAAAAAAGGAAGCTCATAGTGTGTGTGCTTTTTTTTCCTTCTTCTTTTTTCTTTCTTTCCTTCTTCCTTGTCTTTCTTTTTCTTTTTTTGAGATGGATCTTGCTGTGTAGCCCAGCCTACCCTGGAATTCACTATGTAGACCAGACTGGCCTTGTACTTGTGTCAGTCCTCCTGCCTCAGTCTTCCCTGTGCTGTGATTACAGGCGTGCACCACCACGCCCAGCTTAGTGCTTCATTTAAAACTTATTAATGATAATTTTCCACTGGGCATACTTTCCCCCTTTATTGATAATTATTGCTGAGCTGCAGAGTAATACAGCATTTGCTTTTTCCACAATGTAGATATCACATCACTCCTGATTACATCCCCATCAACCTATGAAATTTATGGAAACTTTTGATTAATATGTAGTAAAACTTCCATACATATTTGGGTCACGTTCACCTACTTCCTCCCATGTACTCATGAAGTTGCATCATTTACATTGAGATTATCCTGTCTCTCTCCATCCCTCCACACTGCCTTTCCTCTCCATCCCACCCTCTGTCATCCTCCCCTCCCTTTGCCAGTTCCCTCCCTCCTTCTTTCCATTCTTTATACTATCCCATCTTCATTAAGTTTTGCTGTACATTTTTATACATCAATTTATGTATAGGACTTTTTCTTCCTCTAAGCAAGATTCAGCTCCCACATGAGTGACAGTGTATGCCATTTCTTTTTTTGAGCTTGTGTTTGCTTACTTAAGATGATATTCTCCAGTTCCATCCACCCTAACCACAAACTCCATCCTTTTCTACTGCTGAGCAACACTCTGTAGTGAATATGTACCACAATCTCCCTATCCACTCCTCCCTTGATGGGTTCACTGGACATACTTGAATCAAGATAAATCATTGAACTCTATTAAAAATATTATTTGATATCCATATAAAGTCCATATACTGTTATATTTATTTTAGGAAATTTACATTTCCAGTCTTGACTTTTTAAATTTTTTTTTTAAGAATTTGTAAAAATTGTAAATCTACAAGGAAAACTAAAATCAAGTAAGAAACTGGCCTCTGAGCTAAGTTTTGATTTTCGCATTGAATCCGTAGGTAAGTCCTTCTTTTTTATTACTGAATTTGAAATACATGGGAAGTTTTGTTTGTTCTGTGCTTGGAATTGTTTAGAGTAGCACTTTCATAGACGTTTCTGCGATGATAGAAATATTCTCTTTTCTGTACTGTTAATAGGCATGAAACACATGTAGCTAGTAAATGCCTGACACATGGCTAGTGCTACAAATTGCTTTTTAAATTTTTAATTAATTTTTAATGTAAATAGCTATATATTATGGTTATATTGATGATGTAGGTCTAGTCCATGTTTACTGAATATTTAAAACCTGAAATTATTTTTAATATTTCTGTTCATTATTCCCATTAATGCATCAAGTGATTATACTTCTCCCAGTTCTTTCCAAATCATAATTTGTGTGATGTGGTAATAGTGTTAGATATGCTATAATTCTTTACCATGTAAGATTCTAATTGTCATGCATTAATGACTATTGCCTTTTAGATCTATTTGTATATGTATAGAGGGTTCCCACAGGATTTAGAAACTAATATGCCATTTTAATTTACTTCCTTGTCAATGAGTGTTTTACTCTGTAATACTCATTGGTTTTATGATAAAAAGCATTACAGTTTATTATTATTTGAATCTTCCATGGTGATATGTCAAATAAGTGTTTCTCCAGGAGTGATAGAACTTGTGAGAAAAAACTATAGCTACAGAGGCTGCCATGCGGGAGAGGCCGCCAGGCGGCAACACTGGCGCGAGGGCTGGGGGCCAAGTCGCCCCCCCTCCCCCCAAGGGGTCCCAGGCCATTGAGGACCGGGCACTGCTTAGGCACGTGAGTTGGAATCAAAGCCTCTTAAAATGGCAGATGATTTGGACTTTGAGACAGGAGATGCAGGGGCCTCAGCCACCTTCCCAGTGCAGTGCTCAGCATTACATAAGAATGGCTTTGTGGTGCTCAAAGGCCAGCCATGCAAGATCACTGAGATGTCTATTTCGAAGACTGGCAAGCATGGCCATGCCAAGGTCCACCTGGTTGGTATTGACATCTTTACTGGGAAGAAATATGAAGATATCTTTCCATCGACATCCCCAACATCAAAAGGAATGACTTTCAGCTGATTGTCATCCAGGATGGATACCTATCACTGCTCCAGGACAGTGGGGAGGTTTGAGAGGACCTTCATCTGCCTGAGGGAGACCTTGGCAAAGAGATTGAGCAGAAGTATGACTGTGGAGAAGAGATCCTGATCACGGTGCTGTCTGCCATGACAGAGGAGGCAGCTGTTGCAATCAAGGCAAAATAACTGGCTTCCAGGGTGGCGGTGGTGGCAGCAGTGATCCTTGAGACTGCAGAGGCCCCTCCCCTGGCCTGGACCCACGGTGGCTGGGCCCTTGGCTGGACGATTCCTGTACAATTTATTTGATGTTTTATTTTGGTTTTCCCTAATCCCTCAAACTGTCAGGAAGCCCCTGTCCTTCACCTAGCTCCCTTGGTCAGGAGCAAGGGAGCCATGGCCTTGGTGAAGCTGCTGTCCTCTTTCCCCTCGCACTATAGCCCTGGTTGGGGAGAGGGGGAGTGCTGCTTGTGTTTTAGTTTTTCTTTTTTTTTCTTTTTTTTTTTTTTTTAAATCAGAAAGCTGTAGATTTTAGCAAATGGTCCTTGTGCCCTTCTCCCCATTGATCCTTCATCTAGTCCCCTGTTCTCCATAGCCCTTTATCGCATGCACCATCCCTACAGACTGGGGACCAGCCCTCTCCCCTGCCTGTGTCTCTCCCCAAACCAGTTTAGATGGGGAGGGAAGAGGAGGAGAGGAGAGGGGACCTGACCCCTCCTCAGGCATCTGGGAGGGCCCTGCCCCCCAGCCAGGGGCTTTACCCCTTCCTGCGGACTCTCTCCCGACACATTTGTTAAAATCAAACCTGAATAAAACTACAAGTTTAATATGAAAAAAAAAAAAAACTATAGCTACAAACATTCTAGACAATTGATGATAATGATTTTGTCATAAATCAAAGAAAGGGGTTAAGGTCAGCCATTTTTATTTGGGCCGTATAAAATATATGTATTTTATAATTATATGTATATACTTTTAAAAACATGTTTTTCACTTGTTATAAAGTTTGTTATTATTTCAGTATTCTAATCTGAATTCCTTGTATTAAACTGGAGTTTTGCTCTATTATAAAATATGAAAGAGGAAGTAACTAACCTAGTGGTAGGGCACATGAGGCTCCGGGTTCAGTCCCCAGCACCAACAAACTAAAATATGTTTGTGCTTTTGTGTAACATCTGGCAAAAATAATCTTGCTTATGATTGGGAATTTTAACTTGTTGAAACAAAGCCTTAACTTTCGATAGATGCCAGGACAAAGAAATTTCAGAAATTAGCTGCTTCTTTTACTCCTTTATGTACTGCATATGATATGCAAGTTTCTAATATTTAATATTTTTTAGAAAGTCTGATGTACAGATCCTAAGTTCCTCTTCATTTTAATTGAGACATAATGGTATCTCAACTTTTCCTTACATGCCAAATCATTTAAGGAATTTTAATTTGTTATACAGAAGTTTGTTCCTCCTAGGCTGCTATCTCTTCAGGATAGTAAACCTTGGGATGATTACAAGGATCCTCTTGAAGAATCTCTTTAAATCACCTCTTAAAAATAAGATGAATAATTGTGTTTTTCATTACTCACAATTAGTGAAAAACATGTGGTCTGTCATCGTCAAATACTTTTTTCCCCCAGCACTAGCAACTGAACCCAGTCCTCATGCATACAAGGCAAGTGCTCTACCACTGAACTGCACCCCCAACCCCCTTTTTGTATTTTGAGAAAAGGTCTCACTATGTTGTGCAGGCTGCCTCTGGCCTTGAATTTGGGATCTTCCTGAGTAGCTGGGATTACAGGCATGTGCCACTGAGCCTGGCTAAAAATTAATTTTTTAATAGGGAAAATGTGAACATAAAAGATGCTTGCTTAAAAGCTACTTAAATAACCTTTTTTAATCCAAAAGTCTAATTGTATGTTTTTATCATGTTGTTCACTTAAGACAAAAGGTGTCTGCAACCATACCACTGTGGTGTCCAGTCACATCAGATCTTGGAAGCTAAGCAGGGTTGGG
This sequence comes from Pedetes capensis, assembly GCA_007922755.1. Lineage (NCBI taxonomy): Eukaryota > Metazoa > Chordata > Mammalia > Rodentia > Pedetidae > Pedetes > Pedetes capensis. The sequence continues at coordinate 10,010 of VMDO01009718.1, forward strand.
TCTGGTTAGTCCTTGCATGGGAAACCATCTGGGACTACTGGGTGCTATAGCCTTTCAAGAAAGACCTGGCAGCCCACTCCAAAAAACAATCAGCCATTGAAAACCTTATGAATAGCAGAGAAGCACCGACAATAGTGCCAGGAATGGCAGTGTCGGGTAGTGTTTTTTCTGTTGTACATAGGGTTGCTATGAGTCAGACCCAACTTGACAGCACCTAACAAAAACAACAGCAGCAACACAAAAGATGTAGCCTACAAAAGAGAAGTTAATATGCCAATATCCAGCTTATCTGAAGTTTAAATAAATGTCCATCACATATATCTTTGAAAACTTGCATAACTCTGCCTCTGTAAATTACTTGAGTTTAGACATGTCTTAGCCACAAAAATGTTGAGAAATAATGGTCTAGACAATGGAATTTTGCCCTAAGCACTTTAATAGGCTTACATTATCATTTATTAAAAACAGTTAAGGGACAATTAGAGTGAAATACTGTGTGCTTTACTATATAGTTTCAGTTCTCCCTTATCTTTTTTAGTATGCCTTCAAGACAGTGTGTTGGCTTTTTGGAAACATGGGATGCAGGGTAAAAGCTTCAAGTCAGATGAGGTAAGTTTTCTCAAATTATTTCCACAGACTGCCACTAAAGATGTTAAATGTTGAAACATTTATTTTATGCATTTCCTCTTTAACCTACGTTACCATATTTAGTGCTAAGAACTGGTAGAGCAAAGAACTAGTATTTTCTCTCCAAATATGTTCACTTTTGTATTGTATTTTTAAATTCTCATTAGCTACAAGGAATTGTGAAATACAAATTTGTATAATTTCATCCCTCTAATTTGTAATTTGCAAATATGGTTGCTGACTGTTCTGTAAACTTAATGAGCATTTTCCCTAATCTATAAATACATAGCTTCTCTTTAAATATTATATCTTAAATTATAAATTAATATGTATTAGATCACAGAACTAAAGAAAATTACCTCATTTATTAAGCCTCATGTACCAAGTACATTGAAGACATTTGTTGTTGTTGTTGTTGTTGTTAAGTGCTGTCGAGTCGTGTGCGACTCATAGCGACCCTCATAGGGTTTTCAATGGCAGATTTGTTTCGGGATTGCCTTGGGAGTGGGTTGCCACATCCTTCTCCCATTTTTGCGGTGCTGGGAATCAAACTCGGGACCTCAGAGACTGCAGAGCAGTGCTCTACCAACTGAGCTAAATCCCAGCCCATTGAAGACATTATTATTGTAAATAGTATGTAATACCTATTATGTTCCAGGTACTTTACAAATATTAGCTCATTTAGGGCTTAAAATAATCCATTGGGGTAGATACTGTTCATCTTCCCTTTTTGATAAGCACAGAGTAGTTAGGTAACTTGCCCACAGTCACATGACTAGTCAGATGGCAGAGCTTGGATTTGAAATGTCTGTAAAAATCACTTTTAGCTTAGATAATGAGGATACATTTCATTCAGGAGATGGGATTTGGCTTCCCATCTTTAGGGATGAATGCTACCATAACACATTTCCTGTTTGTTTGATTTTCCTGCACCATGGCCTCACAAGTTTACAGACTTATGTTAAAGCTCACAGTTGTCTTCTGTTTAAATTCACCTTAACTTTTATCTATACTTTTATTCATATATAAATAAATATTCCGGCCTTCAGGAGAAAAATTATATAAATCAACTGTCTTTGAATATGTCAGTTTACCTAGTTACTAACTTGTCACTAAATGTCACCAGTTCCCCACATTTGATGAAACCTACATTCCTACTTACTGTCATAAGGTTAATTTTTCTTAAATGCTATTTTATTATGTCATTCCTGCGGTTAGAAATCTACATATGATAACCTGTTTCTCACCATATCAAATACAAAATTCTACTTCCTACCTTTTCCCCCACTGCTCCTAAGAGGTTAAACCCAGGGCCTCGCACATACCAGCCAAGCATGCTACCCCTGACGTGCACCTCCCAGCCACCTAAATATCTACTCTATCTGCTTTTAACACGTCTTGCTTACTTCTTTTTTGTTTGTTTGTTTGGTTGGTTGGTTGGTTGGTTGGTTCTTTGAGACAGGGTCTAAACTATATACATTTATATCCCAGGATGGCCTCAAACTCAAGATCCTCCTGCCTTGGGCTCTTTCTTGGTGGGATTACAGGATTAATGGGATTAAAGGCATGCACCACCATGCCTAGCCTCTTTCTTTCAGCTTGTTTTCTCATGCACATTTATTTGTTCTGTCTTTCCAACTAGATGGCAAACTCCTTGCTAACAGATTATTTTTATGCTTATTTTATATTCACACTATCTTACCTTGGGTTCCTCTAAAAGCTGACCTAAGATAAGTACCCAAGTGCCAGTAGTAGTAGTGCACCACCATGCCTGGCTCATAAATATTGGTTCATTTCTACTAAGAAGCAGTCAAAAAAGAAACATTGAAATATATTTCATTTGAAAATTGAGTCTATCAAAAATTATTCACTCTGTTCAATAATTTCTCTAAGTGATTTTTTAAATTATTATTTAAGCAATATGAGGACTAAGGTGTTATTGATGGATATTTTCTTTCATAGGTTACACAGGAGATTTCAGATGAAACAAGAGTTTTCCGCTTATTAGGATCAGACAGGTAATAGTTTGGTTGTATTAATTTAATTACATAAAGATTGCACTCTTAATTATACTATTAGCCTGTGATTTTGCTTCAAACAAAATTTTTAGTTGTTCAACTTAATCTCTCCTTGTCTTTGAGAGTGAATAATATTTTAGTTATCAGTCTAGCAGTCTTTTTTCAGTGTGAGAATCGTGATGCCAGAAAGAGTTATACTCAATCAAAACAAAATGTGTAAATATAGGCATTTATGTCCCTGAGAACCATGACAGATATTTCGGTCCCCTTTATTTGCATCATGTCTTCTTGGTGTATTGCCTTTTATTAACTATTTTGAATATGCACTTCCTGATATTTGCTTTTATATCAGAAAATATTGACTTAGTTTCTGAGATCAACTTAAAAGGAATTATATAGGCTCTGTGAACAAAATAAAAGACAAGTCCCAGCCAGGTGCTATGGCACACGCCTGTAATCCCAGCAACTCAGGAGACTGAGGTAGGAGGATGGCAAGTTTGAGGCCAGAGACAGAAAGCACAACTTACCAAGACCCTGTCTCTAAATAAAAAATTGTTGGGTGCCATCGAGTCAGTATCCGACTCATAGTGACCCTCATAGGGTTTTCAATGGCTGACTGTTTCGGGATTGCGTTGGGAGTGGATTGCCAGGCCCTTCTCCCATTTTTGCGGTGCTGGGAATTGAACTCAGGTCCTCAGAGACTGCAGCACAGTGCTCTACCAAGTGAGCTAAATCCCAGCCCAAATAAAAAATAAAATAAAAAGGAACCTGACATGTGGCTCAGTGATGGAGCTTTTGCCTCACATGTATAAGGCCCTGAGTTCAAACCCCTAATACTACAAAAAATAATAATAATTAAAGATAATGAAGTCTTTATTGTCTACCTCTGAAACTAATAAAATAACTATTTTTTTCCTATTTTCCCATCAAAAGTTGTTGCACAGGAGAACTGACTACAGTTGTTGTTGTTAGGTGCCATCGAGTCATGTCCGACTCATAGTAACCCTCATAGGGTTTTCAATGGCTGATTGTTTCAGAATTGCCTCGGGAGTGGATTGTCACTTCCTTCTCCCATTTTTGCAGTTCTGGGAATTGAACTTAGGACCTCAGGGACTGCTGAGCAACGCTCTACCAACTGATCTAAATCCCAGCCCCTGGCTACAGTAGTATGCCTTAATTCTGAGACATGGATAGAGGACATCTAGTCTTCAGCTTCACACTATCATTGCTTAAAAATTAGAAGCTTGAGAAAGGGAAGAAAGGGAATGCAGTTATAAATCTGTAAAAGTTGTAAAGAACATTTTATAAGGAGAAAAACAATTTTTAAAGAAATTGATGACTACGTTAGTGAATAGAAAAGGTAGACCTACGAAGTATGGCAGCCTAGTAAGTATCCAGAGGGTGGGGGAAAACACCAAGAATGAATTTGGGAGGCTTTTTACTTCTGCAGGCAGAGCTGACAAATGAATTATAGATCACCCAGTGGTCCTGGTGCAAACAGTACTTTAATGAGAAGCAGCCTGAGAAAATTCTACTTGATGGAGGGTTGGTACCAGAAAAACCATTCCTCTTACTTGTTGCGTTCTGCCTTCTTTGCCCAGAGTTTTCTCCTTGACTTCCCTTCCCTGTTTGTACTCTCTCACTACTCTAGCACTGTCTGCTCAAAAAACTGTTTGTTTCACACCATTGGCTTTGTTCTGCTTATCTTCTTACTTGAATGTCTTCTTGATTTTAAAATATATATCTTAACCAAACTTTTTATTTTGTTTTGATCTTTAGAGTAGTTGAAATTTTTTGTTTAAATACACATTTTTGTGTGTAGGGGAAAAAACTTAAGTGTGTCAAAATATTAATAGTTAACTCTTGTCAGTTGCATTATAGGTAACTTATTTCTCCCTTCTACTTTCTGTAATGCATATATAAAGTATATTTTTTATTGCATTCATTATAAAAGTAATAGTTGCTATTCTGGGCATGTGAAACACAGGTTGCTGATTATAAATAAACAGAGCTGTTGAAATGGCACCCTGAATGTTTCTGTCAGCCATGTAACCACCCTCATACATGTAAAATCAAGCAAAGAAGACGTTATCCTATTTTCTAATGTAAATGGAAATAAATAAATCAACTTGCACAAACTTAACAAAAAGGTAATAACTGCTCGTTGTACAAAATTCATACACTAGAAAAATATAAAGTAAATGTGCAGTATCACCTCCTCTTCTCCTTCCCCTTCTATATTTTCTTGTCTGCATGGGTATAGTAGTTTTTACATTGTTCTTAAACCCTTCCTTCTTCCTCACAATTAAGCTGCTGTGGTTGGACACTTGAGTGGTTCCACCCTTCTATCAGTTTTGTTTTTTTTTTTTAATTTTATCAGCCCTGTGATTAATTCTTCCCCTGCTTTAGTCTAGGGACAAAGGAGAGGAGGCGTATGGAGCTTGCCACCATTTATGTTCAAATACCTTGAAGAACAGTTTGGATGAGTGTCTGTTAGGGCTTTCTTTTATTCTCTCAGCCCTTCCACCCATGTCCTGTATTCCTAAAGCATTGTTATACCTCTCGCTGGCATATATGAATAAGCAAATTTGTTTTTAGTTGGAATAAGATGGTAAGAGTATCCCCTAATATTTCAATATTTTATATTTATCATTTATTTAGTTGTGCTTTTAAGCTACAAAATGCAACAATGAATTTGATTATTTATCTATTTTCTGTGTAATTTTATGAGAAGATGAACAGTAATATTGTTTACTGGATTGATGTTGATATTTAAAGCATGAATCCTGTTTTTACTTTTAAACAACCCTTTTGTTTGGGCTTCATTGCAGGGTTGTCGTTTTGGAAAGTAGGCCAACAGAAAATCCTGCTGCACACAGTAATCTCTACATCTTGGCTGGACATGAAAATAGTTACTAAGCAACAGAAACTAAGCTCATATGACAGGAAAATGAATATACTCCATTGAGAGCAAAAGTGTTTTGAAGAAATTCAACACAGACTGCAGTATGATTTGCTTTAATTGTTATGGGTTATATCTCAAATGATCTGATGTTAGGGTAGAATTCAATATTTTCTGTAGCTGGAAACAGCTAGTCTATCTCTTGCCACTGTGTGGTGGTTATATCAGGTTTGCTTAATAAAAGCTATGAGACGAATAGTTCTCTAGTTCCAGGAAACACAGTCTTTTTTAAACATAAATAATAATAATAATGTTTGTAACAAGGGTGCCATGATATTTTTAGGTAACTCCTGATTATTTTAAGAAAGATAAATTTAGCCACCGTTCTATCATTTTATATCATGTCTTATTCCTTCTTAATGAATATAATTTGGCAAAGAAATTATCAAACAAGCCTTTTACCTTTACATTGACCATTCTGTATGTTTTTGTAAAATAGAATATTTAATCTTATTTATTAATCTCTTGCTGGAGTGGTGTAATGTGTCTAACTTTTAGCAAAGGAAGGTTGCAGAACAGCTTAAATTTTTTTATAATGATGTATAAAAATTTGTTTACTTTTTCAAAGTGGTTATTTAGGGATTAAGGGCACTGTGTTTGGAGGTTCAACACATATGCAATTTTGTTTAACAGAAATATTTTATAATCCAATTTCACATAAGATTGCCTTAAAAGGGAGTTTTGTGTTTTCAACTACACATTGTCATAAGAGGTCATACAGAAGATATTGATTATTGTTGAAATATCTTTAGAAGGGGTATGTATGTCTAGGTGTGACTACCGTATGTATATTCTTGACAAGCAGTGTAATATACCTGTGATTTTTTTTTTACATTAGGGTAATGCATAAGAAATTAATCTTCATATATATTATTATCCCTAGGGTAAGGGAGAAAAGTATTTAACTGTCCGTGTTATGTATTTTACTTATTCTATGCCAGAGAGGAAACTGTAAAGCAATTACACATGTAATCTTGGGGTTTTCACATAGGTAGGTATTCATTTTGAGTAGGTTTAAGGAAAAAAAATATTTAAATGGAATTGAATTCCTGATGGGATAGTATAAATAAGCATTGTAAAAAAAAAAAAACAGTATTCTAAAAATAAGAAAATATAGGGCTTTTTTTAGTTTGGGTTTGTTTTATTTTGTGTTTTGCTATTGTTAGTATTCAAAATTAAAATGTTACATTGGTACCTGTTGTCTTAATGCATTTATTAAGAACAGCATTGAGATGATGAACAAGGGGCTAGCAGTAGCAAGCTAAAGAATTATTCTGACCAGTTACTTGAGAGAGAAACAGTGTAACTATCTCATTCAATCTTTAGCAGTTCCCTATCGTCTCCATTTTTCAGATGAGGAAATAAGGGTTTAACAAGTGTAAGCAACTTTCCAATTCATACAAGTTAGTAGCTGAGCCAGACCATGAGTCAAGTGACTCTATTCTTTTCACTATGCAATATGCAAACAATAAAATGTCATACAAGTAAACTATAAAGTATTTGTTCTTTAAAATGCACATTTGCTATGATATCAGTTTATGCCTGCTTAATATGGGATGTCAAATTGGTCTTCTAGACTGAGGGATACTGAATACAGTAGATGGCAGGGAGACCATCCTCACAACAGGGAAAATTTACGTGATAAGTCCAAAGACCAATGTCTTTTCTCCCTGACTCCTGGCAGCCATCCTAGCAAAATACTGGAAGCGTCTTCTCTGTAAAATCTGGCTAGTACAAGTGAATAGACCTAAATAAGATTCTGATGTCAGAGATCCTGTCTAATCTGCTCAGCCAGGTAATACAACAGTGAAAACAATAGTTGGCATGCCCATCATGCATCCAGAACTTGCAGTCAATCTTTTAGCCCTGTGCTATTAAAAATGAGCAGACAACCAAGAGTTGTACGAAATCTGAGGAAAGCCTGTACATGAAAGAGAGAAAACAGTTGGGAGAAAGCACAGAGAGGAAACAGACTAACAGAGTAAAGAAAATGTCCAAGGAAATAATGCCATCAGAAAGATGTTGCAACCATGAATCAAAAGCAGAATGCTTTAAGAAGAGTTTTCAGAAAAATAAAAAAGAGCTCATGGAAAATAGTATAAATAATTCAATTAAGGTTTAGAATACAAAGTTGAAGAAATTTCTCAGAAAATAAAATGACATATAAATGGAAATACCGAAGAATAAATGTTAAAGGGCTGGGATTTAGCTCAGTTGGTAGAGCGCTGCGCTGCAGTCTCTGAGGTCCCGAGTTCAATTCCCGGCACCGCAAAAATGGGAGAAGGACCTGGCAATCCACTCCCAAGGCAATCCCGAAACAGTCAGCTATTGAAAACCCTATGAGGGTCGCTATGAGTCAGATACCGACTCGACGGCACCTAACAACAACAACAACAACAAATGTTAAAATAATTAATGGCCCAGGAGACCCAACATCCAATCTCCCAGAGTTCTAAAAAGAAAGAACAAAGAAAACAGAAGAAATCAATAGCATATCTCAAAAAATTTTTCCAGTACTGAAGAACATCAGATTCTAGGTTGAAATAGCACAGTGGATAAAAAAGACAAACTAAAGCACACCATTTTGAGATTCAGGGACACCAGGGTCAAAGAGAACTGCTTATGTTTCCAGAGAAAAAGGGAAAGTCGCACACCAAGGAACAAGAATTAGAGCAGCCTCACACTTCAATAGAAGAAATGCCTCCAAACTTCCAAAGGAAATTTCTATCCTAAAATTTTGTGTCTGGCTGAAGGTAAGGGTAAAATGAAGACAGTTTTAGTCAGGCAAAGTCTCGAAAAGTTTATCTCCTATTATGTTTTCTCTCATGAAGCTAATGAAGGATTTGTTTCATAAAAATAAGTGTATGAGCCAAACAAAATGAAGACATGGCCGGGCGTGGTGGCGCACGCCTGGCCTGTAATCCCAGCGGCTCAGGAGGCGGAGGCAGGAGGATCACAAGTTCCTATGTGAACTTTGTGAAAACCCCAGAGGCAGTCTTCGTAACTTAGTGAGACCTTGTCTCAAAAAAGTAAAAAAAAAGTGGGCTGGGGAAGCAGCTCAGTGGTCCAGCACTTGCAAAGCATGCAAGCGCAAGGCCCTGGGTTCAACCCCCAGTACCGCAAAAAAAAAAAAAAAAAAAGACATGCAGAAAATGAGTTTCAGAACAGCATAGAGATGAAGGAAATCCCCAAATGATGATAGTGGGGTATCAGAGGATGACCACAACCCCATGCATAGAAAATATGTTGAAGTATATCATAATATCCTGGAGATAACATTTCAGAAAGATTAATAAAATACCTGATGGATCTCAGTATCTTAAGATTTAGACAATCAGCCTTGGAAGTTCCTCCTTAAAGCCTGAGATAAGAACATGAGTAAGATGGTTTATTTTAGAGATTCAAGAAGATAGGAGTGAGGGACTTGTGGTATTAAGATAAAAAGTGGAGAAAAGTCAGTATAATGGTGCATTCATGAGATCATTGCTGTCTAACCAGTGGAAACTTGATTCTACCAGGCCCTGTAAGAAGCTATATGATAGCTCCCAGAATTGTCTCCTGAAAGACAAGTGGCTTGAGGACTTATCTAGTGACTCACTACCCACTGGTCAAATTGCTGCCAAAGACATTATTTCCTTGAACAAGGAACAATTTGCACATGGACCAAATAGGTTCCTTAAATGTCAGAGAAGGCCCTGAGGCAAAAAGCTGAAAGAGGATGAGATGAGACTGAGCTCCCACAGAACTGTCCATTGACTCCCTGGCTAAAATCAGATCTGAATCCTCCTTTTTCACAGTAGAAAATCAATGGATAATACTTAAAAGATTACAACAAACTAAAAAGCTTCTGCTCAACAAAGGAAATAAATCAACAAAGTAAAGAGATAACTTATGAAATGAAAGTATTTGCAAACTATGTTGTTGTTGTTGTTGTTGTTGTTGTTGTTGTTGTTGTTGTTGCTAAGTGCCATCAAGTTGGTATCCAACTCATAGCAACCCTACATACAGGAGGTACTGCTTCTCTGCTATTTGTAGGGTTTTTAAAGGCAGGTTTTTTGGGGGAGTGGGTTGCCAGGTCCTTCTCCTAAGCCTACAACACCTGGTGTTCCCAAGCAGTCTCCCATCCAGGTACTAACCAGGCCCAACTCTACTTAGCTTCCAAGATCTGACGGGATCAGACACCACAGTGGTATGGCTGCAGGCTTGCAAACTATTCCAAAAATATATAAGGAAGGCTGGGGATGTGACTCAGTGGTAAAGCCCCTGCCTAGTATACCTGAAGCCCTGGGTTCAATCTCCAATACCACAAAACCCACGCATGTATATAGATATACATACGCTTAAATTAAAAAAAAAAAAATCCTATCTTTTCCAACAGAGACAAACCTAAAATATGTAATGAAATAAGTCAGACACTGAAAGATATCCTACATGATCTCATATCTAAGTGGAATCAAAATTTTGACTCAATAATAGGGTAAGGGGTGTTTACCAAGAGCTAAGGGTAAAGGATGAGGAGATTTTGGTGAAAGGATATAATATTTCAGCTAGATAGAAGCAATTTTTTGTAATCAAGAAGCTTATTTAGTAACATGGAGATAAAATAATCTTATAAAGAATGGTTTTTGAAAGAGTTGGGGAAGAGCATGCAATTTTTGATAAAAAATATTTACAGGACTATTTGATTCTTTATGTGAATGCATACTTTTGATTTTTTAATGTTAGAAAATTTTAATTCCAAGTAAAAACATAAACCTATACATGACATGAATGATAAAATGAAATAAATAAAAAATGCAAGATCTCTATACTGAACACTGTGAGTGTCACTGAAATTATACTGAAGTAAATGGCAGATAATACATCAGTGAATTAGAAAATTTAGTACTGTATTACAGTACTACAGGTTCTGTGTGATTTCAGCAGGTACTTTGTGGAAATTGACACATTGATTCTAAAATATACATACAAAGACAACACAGGTATTATATATACCTGTATTCACAAAAGATCTTATCAAGAAGATATAAAGAACTTCTACAAATAAATAAGCAAAAGGTAGACAATGGAAAAATGGGCAAAAGATTTTAAATTGCAGTTCCATTTATGATAATGTTAAAGTCATCATACATATGTGAAAATGTATTCAACTTGATTAGTTAGCAGAGAAATGGAAATTAACAATACCACTACAAAATAAAACTGCTGCAATACCATTACACACCTACTAAAATAACTAAAGAAGACAACAATTTTGGTGAGATTGGAGAAATGAGTACTTGCACATTGCTAGTGGGAATGTGAAGTGGTATATATCCATTTTGGGAATCACTTTTTTAATGTTAAATACATATTAACCATGTGACTCAGGTTCTGCTTGGCCCAAGGGAAAACATGTCCCACAAAGATTTGTATGCAAATATCCATAGCAGCATTATTCATTGTAGCCAAAAAGTAGAAGTAATCTAAATATCCACTGGCTAACAAACAGATAAACAAAAGTTGGATCTTCATGCCTTGAATTACTATTCAGCTGTAAAAAAAGGAACAAATTGCACGCTGTAATGCAGATGAGCCTCAAAAACATACTAAGTGAAAGAAACCAGTCACAAAAGAACACACTGTAATTATATCATTTACAGAGATAGGAAGTAGATAGTGGTTGCATAGAGCAGGGGTTGAAAATGGGGAATGACCTCAAATGAGCATGTAGTTTCTTTTTGAGACATGGAAATGTTCTAAAGTTACATTGTGATGATAGTGGCACAACTCTAAATTTACTAAAAATCATTGATTTGAACACTTAAAATGACTGTTATGGTATGCAAAATATACTTCAGGGATCAATCTCAGGACCTTGCACATACTAGGCTGCTGTTTTTGAACTTTCAATAAATGAAATCACATAAAAAATAAAATATACCTTAATAAAGCTATTTAAACAAAGAACATTTAATGAGTGGGTCAATGAATGAACTAACTTCATTAATTATGAGGGAAATACAAATTAGAACAACAATACCAGTAGAAAGTAAACCAAAGTGCAACCTAATCCACCAGGATGGCATAAAAGAAAAAGAAGGACCATATGAAATGTTAAGGATATGGAGCAACTGAAACTCTGGGATGCTGTTGGTATGAATGTAAATTGAAGCAATCATTTTGAAAAATTAAAGCTAAGCTGAACATGGGTTGGGATTTAGCTCAGTTGGTAGAGCGCTGTTCTGCAGTCTCTGAGGTCCTGAGTTTGATTCCCAGCACCGCAAAAATGGGAGAAGGAACTGGCAATTCACTCCCAAGGCAATCCTGAAAAAAACGATCTGCCATTGAAAACCCTATGAGGGTCGCTATGAGTCGGAGACGACTCGATGGCACCTAACAACAACAACAACAAGCTGAACACACACATACTTTATGACCCAGCAATTCTAACCATAGGTCTACAGCCAAAAGACATGTTCACCAAAAAATCATATACAAGGCTGTTGATGGCAGCATCATACATATTTGCCAAAAATTGGAAACAAGCATCCATCAGCTCTGGAGAGGATGATAAGCTCCTGTATATCCACAGCTGTACTGCAGAGCAATCAAAAAGGATGGGGCTATCCACAACAGCAAAAGGGTACTTTATGACAACCCACAACAGCATGGATTTTAAGCCTCTGCAATATAAGGTTCCATGAAGAGTCCAGATATTAAAAGTGTGCCATATGATTCCATTTATATGACATTCAAAAACAATTGGTGATGCTAGAAACCAGGATTGTGGCTATCTTTGCAGAGGAATGAGGGAGTAGCAACTGTAAAGGGCATGAGGAGGTGCTTCAAGGTACTGAAATGTTCCATTTCTCACTTTGTGATAGAAGCTATACATTCAGGATTTATGCATGCTTTTATATGTACATGCATCTCAATAAAAACATTTATTAAGAAGAACCTGTGCCAAGATCTGCTTGAGGGGAACGATTTAATTCCCACATTAACCCTATGACATAAGAAGTGGGGTTCCTATTTCATGAATGAGAAAAGCAAGGTTATTGTGCCATTGTCACGGTTGTCACATTGAGGAGCCTTGGTGCAGATCTAACACACAAAGTAAGAGAAGGAAGAAAGCTTTGATAGAAAAGTCTCAGACTACAGTGTGGCTGGGAACATCTTGGCAGTCAGTAGGAAGGTTGGGAATAAAGATTTTCTACTGAAGGATTCTGGGGTGGAAAGGAATGGCCCAGCTTCCAAATCTGCACAGAACTCAAAGCCTTAGCTGGGAGCCACCCAGGAAGAGCTCGGCCCATACTGTGGGCACTAAGATGCATTCTGAGGCGTAACTCATTTTTTGCAGCATGTTCTCTCTTGAGAGGAGAGCCAGTCAGCACGCATCCATAGTTGCCACACACATTAATTGGAAAGTTGAGATCAACACAGGTGTGTCTGTCTAAATCCAGTCCTTTTTTGGCTGTTAAACAGACTGATCTGGCATAGCTCAAATACCTAAGGAAACCATTAAACCAGTCCTTATCCCTAAAGGAAACTATGTGGAAACAAAGATGGGAGTGAAGTACATTTCAGGCAGAGTAAATTGTATCAGAAATAAATAATTGAGGAAGAAGTTCCTGTAGGAATCAGGTTTCTTTGGCTGTTTTGGTTGGGGGAGGCTGTTGTTTGCTTTTGTGTTTATAATTGACTAAGAAGTAGCTAAAGAACAGGCTCAGAGGAGATGTAAACAGCAAGAGCCAGTGATAGTCCCTTTAGGACTTCTGGAAGGATATACTGTGAAAGGCTTCTGCACTGTCCTTTTGTATAAGATTCCGATTCCTAGGGAAGAACACCTACTGGCCTCACCTGGCTTATCCCTTGGCCATGAAGAGTGTAGTATCTTGAAGGACAGTCACATCAGGACACATACACAAAACAGAAGAAGGAATTGATGTTCTGCTTTTAACAGAAGAAATGGATGCTGGGCTGGTAAAAGCAACAGATGTCCTACATAACTAAAAAGCACTACTTGGTGAAGCTTTAAAAAAAACAAAAAATCACCACATGTGAGTGAAATGGTTTATTAAATCATGATAGTCAACCACACATTCTTTCCTCAGTAATTTTGGTAAGTGTGAAGGTTTAGCACACTCTAAATATGACAGTTAATTTTGAGTCCATGACTTCATCCTGGTCATGTTTCTCAAATTTAAGTCTTCCTGGATTAGTTGCTACACTGTGATTATCTTGTGATGAGTAAAGAGTCAAGAGATCTATGTGGGTCATTGAGCACCTGCCAGGACATCCCAGCCATTTGACATGGAAATCTCTAAATAAAGAACTGATTCTGTGTCAAATTAAGTATATAATCATTTTGCAATTTGTGGTTTCTGAAAACCCACAGTAGATAACAATGTCCACTTTAATTCCTCTAAGCCCACTTCCAAAATCTCCAGGATGCCACATCTTCTTGTGCATCCTTTATTAAAGCTACTGTTACCTATATATCACATAAGTAGGTGTATCTCTTGAAAGAATAAGGAACAAGAATAAATTTATGTGCCCAGGACCTAAGAGTTCCTGGCACAGCATTAGGAATTATGTTGGTAGTGGTGTTAGGTGCTGTTAGGTCAAGGAGACCCTCACAGGGTTTTCAATGGCTGATTGTTTCAGGAGTGGACTGCCCACATCCTTTTCCCATTTTTGCAGTGTTGGGGATCTAGCCCTGGTCCTCAGAAAGTGAGGCACAGCACTCTACCAACTGAGCTAAACCCCAGCCCAATAGGAGGGCTTTGTTATCAGAGGTTGTTAATGGTTGATGGTTCTCAGATTTGCTTCAATGAGTGGAATGCCACATCCTTCCCCCATTTTTTTGGTTTTGGGGTTATTTTTGTTTGGTTGGTTGGTGGTTTTTTGTTTTGTTTTGTTTTTGTTTTTTGGGGTTTTTTTGCAGGTGCTGGGGTCCAACCAGGGCCTCTAAGATCACAGAGCAGCACTCTATCAACTGAGTCAAACCCCAGCCCTATTAGAAACTATATGGTTAGTAAATTTTGCATCAAACTACAATACAGTTGACATTTTGAGTCAGTAATAGAGTAACTTGGGAGAAGGACCTGGCAATCCACTCCCAAGGCAATCCGGAAACAGCCATTGAAAACCCTATGAGGGTCACTATGAGTCGGATACCGACTCGAGGCACCTAACAACAACAACAACAACAACAATAGAGTAACTCATTCATATACTAAGAAGGTCTTTCTTTGGCTCTTCAAGTCAATTATAAAATGCAGATAGATTGCAAATACCCACCAGTTTTCTGAAAATTAGGAAAGTAATACAAGTCCATTTCCTAAACGTATTGAGCTAATTGTATCAGTCAGCCTAGGCAAGAAATAGAAAACACACTAGGTATTTTAATAGCAGGGAATAACACAATTGAAGAGGTGACAAAAAAATAGGCCACTAATAACTCCCAGAATGACTATAGAAAATAGACACCAATAGGGTTGGAGGAACAAAAGATAAAGATTGGGATGGCTGGAACCTGGGGACATCAAGAGCAGCCCCACAGTATTGGTGCTCTGACCTCAGAGGAGGCTGCTGCCTGGCTGCCACCAGCTCTTCAGGAATGTGAGCTCAGCCCTGGAGGGGAGGGAGAGCTGCTACCCTGAAGGTAGGGGCTAAGGCTGGTTCTGGAAAGGCAGAAAGAAGCTTGGGATAAAAGGATCTTCCTCAGTTAAGAAACATAAAAACAGGAAAGAAAATTTTTCTCCTGCTTCTACCTATTCTCAGACTGTCTCCAGGTGGTAAAATCTAATGGAATGGATTCTAGAAATATGGTTTGCAGAGCTCCAGCCCCAGCGTAACAACAGAACACAGAAAGGTTAATTTGCAACTGCAAGATATTAACTACATAAGTCATATTTCTAGAGACAATGTTTGACCAAGATTTGTTATTCAAGGACTACTTTAAATATGATCCCCCCAAAGGCGCTAACATGACACCTAAAACAATAAATGGCAAGAATGTCATCTTTTAAATTACATCTGTGTGGCTTGACCTTGACTATTTTCTATTATCTATAAAGTTGGAATTTTAAAGATACTAAATGAAGGTATGCCTGTAGCCGTAGCAATGTGGCATCCAATCTCATCAGATCTCAGAAGCTAAGCAGGGTCCAGCCTGGTTAGTACTTACATGGGAGACCACCTGGGAACACCAGATACCGTAGCCTTGGGAGAAGAACCCGGCAACCCACTCCCAAAAATCAATCCACCATTGAAAATCCTATGAATAGAAGAGAAGCATTAATAATAGTGTTTCACCTGTTGTGTGTAGGGTTGCTGTGAGTGGGGCACCAACTTGATGGCACCTAACAGCAACAACAAATGAAGGTATAATTGCTTCATATCCTTCTGAGTGGTGCTTTATCTAAACAGTGCATTTTAGGAAGACTTAGTAGGGGAAGACTCAAGCTATTTATAACAACTATCCTGCATGTCTGTCAGTTTGCTGTAATGTGGCTTGCATGTGGCTGTGATGCTGAAGCTATGCTACTGTTATTACAGATAACAACAGATTCACCCATGGTGGAAAGGTTTCAGCTGAGCTTCCAGACTAAGACAGACTAGAGAGTAGGTCCGGGCAGCCCACTCCTAAAACAATTAGCCATTGAAAACCCTATGAATAGCAGAGAAACACTGTCACATATAGTGCCTCAAAATGAACCCTTAGGTTGGAAAGCACTCAAAAGTTAATTGGGGATGAGTTGCCTCCTCAAAGTCTGCCTTAATCATGGAAATGGTGTAAAGCCCCAGGAACCTCCATTTGCTGATGTGGCACAACTCAAAATGAGAAGGAACAACTGTAAACACCATTAATAATTGGAACATGGAATGTACATAGTATGAACCTACGAAAATTAGAAATCATGGAAAGGGAAATGAAGCACACAAACATGACATTCCAGGGATCAGTGAGATAAAATGGACTGGCATGGGCCATTCTGAATCAGATAATGATATGGTCTACTATGCTGAGAATGACAAAGATAAATGGGGTTGAGTTCATCATCAAAAAAGACATTTTGGAGCTGGGCATGGTGGCACACACCCACAATCCCAGAGGCTCAGGAGGCGGAGACAGGAGGATCTCAAGTTCAAGACCACAGGCAGTGCGCATAACTTAGTGAGACCCTGTCTCAAAAAGTAAAAAAATGAATTGGGGGTGCAGCTCAGTGGTCCAGCACTTGCAAAGCATGCAAGTGCCAGGCCCTAGGTACAACCCCCAGTACTGAAAAAGAAAAAAAAAAAGACATCTCAAGACCTGTCCAGTGCTGTCAGGATAAGTGAGACCTGCCTGCAGCCATAGCCCTGTGGCATCAGATCCTGTCAGATCTCGGAAGCTAAGCAGGGTCAGGCCTGGTTAGTACCTGGATGGGAGACCACCTGGGAATGCCAGAAGCTGTAGGCTTGGGAGTAAGACCTGGCAAACCCCTCCCAAAAATCAATCTGCCATTGAAAACCCTATGAACAGCAAAGAAGCACTGACAATAAAAATAGTGTTTCCCCTGTTGTACAGAGGGTCTCTATGAGTTGGATACCGACTCGACAGCACCTAACAACAACAACAAGAAGAATGCAAAAGTTGGAAACAAGCTCAGTAGTGGGAAAATATGGCCTTGGTGACAAAAACGATGCTGGAGATCGCATGATAGAATTTTATCAGACCAATGGCCTTTTCATTACAAATACATATTTTTACCAACATAAATGGTGATTATACACATGGAACTCAACAAATGGAATACACAAGAATGAAATTGACTATATTTGTGAAAAGAGATGATGGAAAAGCTCTATATCAAATGTCAGAACAAGACCAGGTGCTGATTGTGGATCACACCATCAACTTCTCATGTGCAAGTTCAAACTGAAGAAAATTAGAACAACTGTATGAGAGGCAAGGTATGACCTTACTTTATCCCATCTTAGTTCAGAGACAACCTCAGAACAGGTTTGTTGAGTAAGACACTAATGATAGCAGACCAGATAAGTGTGGCATGACATCAAAGACATCATTCATGAGGAAAACAAAGCATTAACAAAAAGAGAGGAAAAAAAGAAAAGACCAAGTTATATGTCAAAAGAGACTCTGAAACTGGTCCTTGAATGTTGAGCAGCTAAAATAGAAGGAAGACATGACAAAGTTAAGGAGCTAGACAGAAAAATTCAAAGGGCAGCTAGAGAAGACAAAATCAAATACTATAATGACATGTGCAGAGAGTTGGATATAGAAAATCAAAAGGTAAGAACATGCTCTGTTTTCCTCAAGCTTAAGAAATTGAAGAAAAAATTCAAGCCTCAAGTGGCAATAGTAAAGGATTCTACAAGGAAAATATTAAATGATGCAGGAAACATCAAAAAAGATAGAAGGAATACACAGAGTCATTATATCAAAAAGAATTGATGGATGATCAACCATTTTAAGAAGTTGTATATGATCAGGAACCAATGGCACTGAAGGAAGAAGTAGAAGCTGCCTGGAAGGAATTGGTGAAACACAGGGCTCCAGGAATTGATGGAATACCAATTGAAATGTTTCCATAAATATATGCAGCATTGGAGGTGCTAACTTGTTTATGCCAAGAGATTTGGAAAACAGCTACCTAGCCAACTGACTTTTGAAAGAGATCCATATTTGTGCCTATTACCAGGAAAGGGGATCCATCTGAATGTGGAAATTATAGAACAATATCATTAATATCACATGTAAGCAAAATTTTGCTAAAGATCATTCAAAAGCAACTGCAGCAGTAGCCAGGGAACTGCTGGAAAATCAAGCCAGATTTTAAAGCAAGAAGAGGGCGTGGAACCAGGGACATGATTGCTAATATCAGATGGCTATTTGCCAAAAGCAGAGAATACCAGAATGATGTCTGTTGTATCAACTATGCAAAGGCATTTGACTGTGTGCATCATAACAAATTATGGCTAACACTGCAAAGAATGGGAATACCAGAGCCCTTAATTGTACTTGTGAGGAATCTACATGGACCAGGAGGCAGTCATTCCAAAAGAACAAGGAAACCCTGTTTGGTTTATAGTCAAGAAAGGCATGAGTCAGGACTGTATCCTTTCACTGTACCTCTTCAATTTCTATGCTGAGCAAATAATCTGAGAAGCTGGACTTTATAAAGAAGAACATGGCATCATGATTGGAGGAAGACTGATTACAACCTGCATTATGCAGATGACACAACTCTGCTTGCTGAAAATGATGAGGATTTGAAACATTTACTGATGAAGATCAAAGAACACAGCCTTCAGTGTGGATTGCGACCAAGCATCAACAAAACAAAAATCCTTACAACTGGGTCAGTATACAACTTCATGATAAATGGAGAAAAGATTGAGGTTGTCCAAGATTTTGTTTTACTTGTTTCTACAATCAATACTCATGGAAGCAGCAGTTAAGAAATCAAAAGATGCATTGCATTGTGAAAAACTAAAAACAAAGGTGCACCCTACTCATCTCATAGTAGTTTCACTCACATCCTGTGCTTGTGCAAGTTGGACATTGAATAAGGGAGACAGGAGAAGAACTGATGCTTTTGAATTATGGTGGCGGAGATGAATATTGAATATACCATGGACTGCAAAAAGAACCAACAGATATGACCTAGAGGTAGTGCAACCAGAGTGTTCCTTGGAAGCAAGGATGGCTGGACTGTATCATAACTATTTTGGACATGTAGTCAGGAGGGACCAATCCCTAGAGAAGAACATCATGTTTGGGAGAGTGACAGATCAACAAAAACAAGGAAAACCCTCCACTAGATGGATTGACACAGTGTCTGCAAAAATGGGCTTAAACATAAATAAGATCATGTGCCTGCCACAGAATCAAGGAGTGTTTTGTTCTGTTGTACATAGGGTCACTGTGAGTAGGACCTGATTAGATGGCACCTAATGGCAACAACAACTGGTAATGTCTAAAAAAATTCTCTGCAGATTACTTTTTATTTCCACAGGAATCTGCCTTCTAGTACCACTAAGTTTTAGCAACAGCAACATAGAACAAAAATTTTCAGTACCTAGTATAGGTAATAAATGAGCATTCTTGACATATATCTTAAAATTCATAAAATATCATCTAATCGACTGGGATTTAGCCAAAACAAAATTACCCAATTTACTTTTTAATTGTGGTTCCATTGAAGGACTGATGTGCTTAAATTGATTTTGTTTTTGTAGTTACTGCCACCAAGTCAGGACCAACTCATAACAACCCCATGTACAACAAATGAAACATTCTCCAACACTGTGCCATGCCCAGCACTATGTCAGTGCTTGTCTGCTATTCATAGGGGTTTCCATGGCTAATTGTTTTGGAAGTGGGCTACCAGGCCCTTCTTCCAAGGTGGTCTCTCATCCAAGTACTAACCAGGCCCAACCCTGCTTAGCATCCAAGATCAGGCGAGATCCAATGCCACTGTGATAAGGCTTTGAAAAACACCTGAGGAGCCAGGCACAGGAGTGTGGCTGTAGTCCCAGCTACTCAGGAGGCTGAGGCAGGAGGATCACTTGAGTCTAGGAGTTTGACACTGCCCTGGACAACACAGCAAAAAAATAAAAAACAAATATAATGTATCTGGGTTCTAATTTTTAGCATGCAATTTATCTTTCATTGAGAGAGCATTTCAATATTCAGCTTCATTCAACATATTCATACCAGTCACCTAGAATAGGTGAAGCAGTGTACTAGAGACTTTGAGGATACAAAATCGGGTGAAATGAAGTCAGTGCTCTCAATGAACACAGAGTTTCCTTGAGATGGACGTGGGAAAAATCTCTCTAGCACCAGGTAGACAGAGAGCATGGCAGAGAGATGGAATTCGGAAGGTATATCTGGGAAGCTTTTCTATGATCTAGCATTTGACCTAGATAATAAAGATGATTCCACATTTCTTTCCCAGACAAGTTGAAGAACGTTTTGCCAACGTCCTTGGAGCAGCCTTAATATTTACTGAGCCAGGCGCGGTGGCACACGCCTATAATCCCAGGCAGAGGCAGGAGGATTGCAGGTTTGGAGGCCAGAGACAGCCTGAGCAACTTAGTGAGATGCTGTCTCAAAAAATTAAAAAGGGGTTGGTGGTGCAACTCAGCGGTGGAGCACTTGCCTAGCATGAGCAAACTCTGGGTTCAGCCCCCAACTACTACAAAAATAAAAAGAATGGTGCAAGCCAGACCACAGAAAACTTGAGGAAATATACTTTTAAAATTGTTACCTTGTCTATATGTAATTCTCCAAAATGGTAATCACTTTAAGAATAATCTAATACTATACTTTTTACTTTATTCTATCAAGTCTTACCGCCCTCCATGAAAACTCGGAAGAGAACCAGGCATGGTAGTGCCATACCTGTAATCCTAGCACGCAGGAGGCTGAGGCAAGAGGATCAACAAGAGTTTGAGGCCAGTCTGGGCTACACAGCAAGACCCTGTCTTAAATAAAAAAATAAAATAAAATAGAGAGAGAGAGAGAGAGAGAGAGAAAAGAAAAGAAAAGGGAAAACACTCTGAAGAGTCACCATTTCTAGCTATGTGACACCACAGAGCTAGATGATGATTCAGGACCCAGAGCTAGGTAGTGATTCAGTACTACACTCTCCTTTCAGAAGAGGAGAAAGGCCAAGAGTAGGTAACCAGTTGCTCAGTTGCTCAATATCCTATAATTAGTCATTAAGGAGATGGTATTTGAACTCAGACCTCTTACTGTCCAGAGAAGTGCTCTTTCTTTTACCTTGAGGCAGAGTCTTTGTAAGTTACACAGGCTGCCTCTGGCCTCGAATTTGTGATCCTCCTGCCTCCGCCTCCCAAGTGCCAACATGCCTGTGTAAGAACTTAAGCTAAAGTAATAACATTGAACTTTGTTCGACAGGATATTAGGAAACCATAGAGCTCTTCTGAGGCTCCTAAAGCTGCATCATATAGCAACCTATTCTAACAGCTTTATGTCCCATCAGAAAGAGATGCTGACATGCTGTTATAGAAAGGAGGATAACCTTGGCATCTGCTCTGTGTCAGGAACTGTGTTAAACATTTCATGCACAGAATCTCATTTCATCTGCAAAACAAGTCAACAAGTAGTTATTATTATCCGTATTTATAAATAGGTGGGAAAATATAGCAGCTTCTCATGCTTGGTGTCTGTCTTTGCAAGTATTTCCTATGTTAGAGTAATTCCCCATATTGTGAATCTAGTCTCTCCAAGGCAGAAGCCCAAACTTTCCGAGCACCTTGGCAGCTGGAGTCCAGGCTCTCCCAGCCAGACTGACTCACATCAGTCTCAGTTGGAAAGAAGTATGAGGAGGCCGGTGATGTCCTAGGCTATTTTTCTGGCTTGGATGGTGGAGAGCAGTCTGGTCTGTGGGGTAGGAATGAGGAAGAGTCTGATGTGTCCAGCAATAGCAGAGCTGTCTCTACGCTGAGGCAGTCCTGCTAAGGGATGCTAGGGTTGTCTCTGGCTATATAGTCTCCACCTTTTGCTCTCTGACCCACCTGGAGATTTCAAAAGCTACTTAATACATCCTCTTCTCTTTACATGAGCTGGAATTATTTCTATGGTTGGTAAATAAGATCCCAGACCACAAATCAAAACCACATGACATGTCAGGATGGCCACTATCAAAATAAACAAATGAACAAACAGAAAAAACAACCATGGGCAAAGATATGGAGAAACTGGTAACAATGTAAAATGGCACAGCTGCTATGGAAACCACTATGGCTTTTTTTTTTTTTTTTTGAATTAAAAATTAGCCAGGTACAATGGTGCACATCTGTAATCCCAGAGACTCAGGAGGTAGAGGCAGGAAGATCACAAATTTGAGGCCAGATGCAGCCTACATAATTTAGCTGGATCTTGTCTCAAGATAAAGTAAAAACCAGGCTGAGGGTGCAGCCCAGTGGTAGAGTGCTTGCAAAGCATGTGTGAGACCCTAGGTTCAATCCCCTACTACAAAAAAAAAAAAAAAAAAAAAAAAAAAAAAAAAAAAAGAGTTACCATATGACCCAGCAATTCTACTTCTAGATACATACCCAAAATAATTGAAAGCAGGGTCTAAAGGAGATTATTTGTACCTCTGTGTTAACAGCATTAATCACAATAGCTAAAAGGTCTAAACAACCAAAGTGTCCACAGGTAAGTGAATGGACAAACAAAAAGTACTCCATGCAATGGAGTATTATGGAGGCTTCAAAAGGAAGACAATTCTGACATGCTACATGTGTATAGCTTGAGTGGTCAGGAGTGAACCTGTTTGTTGTTGTTAGGTGCCATCGAGTTAGGTCCAACCCACAACAACCTTATGTATAACATAACAAAAAGCTCCCTGACTGTGCCATGCCTGTCACAATTGTCAATGTTTCCGTGTTATTCATAGGATATTCAATGGCATGTGGTTTAGGGAGTGGATTTCTAGGTCCTTCTCCCTATCCTGCAGCACCTGGTATTCCCAGGCAGTCTCCCATCTAAGAACTAACCAGGCTGACCCTGCTTAGCTTCTGAGGATCAGGCAGGATCAGATGCCAGGGTAGGGCGGCAGCAGACATGGTTAAACCTGGAGAGCATTATGCTAAATGAAATGAGACAGTCACAAAAAGACAATGTCCAAGTCCCCTTATATGAGTATGTTGTTGTTGTTGTTGTCGTTAGGTGCTGTAGAGTCAGTGTCTGACTCATGGTGACCCTACATACAACAGGCGAAACACTACTGTCAGTGCTTCTCTGCTATTCCTAGGGTTTTCAATGGCAGATTGATTTTTGGGAGTGGGTTGCTGGGTCCTTCTCCTAGTATGAGGTATGTAGTGTAGTGGAATTCAAAGAGATAGAAACCAGAATGCTGGTCACCAGGGGCTGGGAGTGGGGAAAATGAAGGATTATTCTTTAATGTATACAGAGTTTCAGTTTTGCAGGATGGTAAGAGGTCTGGAGATGCATGGTGGCAATGGTTGCACACCATTGTGAAAGCACATATTACCACAAGACTGACACTTAAAAATGACCAAGATGAACCGAGAGCTGTATCGCACACCTGCAATCCCAGTGACTAGGGAAGCTGAGGCGAGGCCTCAGGAAGCCTGTCTAACTCAGCAAGACCCTGTATCAAAATAAAAAAATAAGAAGGTCTGGGAGTGCAACTGTGGTATATCACTGAGGAGGGGATGCATGGGGCCCTGGGGTCAACCCCCTAGTACTGAAGAAAAAGGTAAAATGACAAATGCTATATATATTTACTACTATAAAAATGTTGATTGTAACTTGTGCTTATAAAAGTATAGAACTAAAACTCCAACATATTAGTCATGGGAATGAAAAATAATAAAGGCATTTTGAAAAAGCGTATGGTAGTACCTTAGAAAGTCAAACATGCATTCCCAGGCAACCCAGCCATTGTACTACTTGGTATTTACCCCAGAGAAATGAACACAGTGACTCACAGAAAGACCG
Organism: Pedetes capensis; assembly: GCA_007922755.1. Lineage (NCBI taxonomy): Eukaryota > Metazoa > Chordata > Mammalia > Rodentia > Pedetidae > Pedetes > Pedetes capensis. Next base: position 34,107 of record VMDO01009718.1, read on the forward strand.
ATTTTCGGCCTAAGGTCAGGGGCAGGGGAAAGGGCAGCATGAGGGGTAGTTGTGGTGAGGGAACTGCTCCGTATCTTGACTTTATCAACATGAACATCACATTGTGCTATTGTACTATAGTTTTGCAAAATATCATTGGGAAAAACTGGGTAAGTAGTATAAGATCTCTGTGTGCAATTTCTTACAACTGGATGCCTACACTTATCTTCCTGTCATGATCATATTAAAAGTAAAAGCTAATATGGATATAATACTCAATCCTCACAATAACATAATAAGACACTGCATTTCTATATTGCAGATGACTCAAATAAAGTGGAAAGAGGTTAAGTACCCTGCGTAAGTTCTCACAGTCTGGCTCCTGGGATCAAATCCAGAGTTTATGCTCTTAGTGGGAAAATCAGTTGTGATGATATGGTAGAAAAATATACATAAGCTAATATTTAAAGTGAAGCATTTTTTATTATTTAGGAAGAATATAGTTTACATGCATTTTGTTTTTACAAAGTGCCTACATATGGATTCATCTAGATGCCTCAGAATAAATATCTGCTAATATTTGACAATGAGCCATTCCTGTGAGAGCTATTTACAGGGTACAACTTTCATATGTGGTTGTGACTATGTTCTTCACTCAGTCCTTGGCACACATGCAGCTTCAAAATGGCTCTATGAAACTGTTTAGATCTTTTCAGTCATTAGATGTGTAAAAATTTAACGGCTGACATAGGAAATGTGTCTTGTCAGAGATTTCTGTTTGTACAACCAGTTATTTAAATACCAATGGATAAGCATCATAAAGTTTGTAGAAGGGAGGGCAAATACTTATAGTATTAACTCTAACAAATAAGTCTAACAAATAGATGCATTTCTTAGGAAAAATCATCCTAAAATTCACATGGAGTCTCAAGGGATCTTAAATAACCAAAACAATCTTAAAGAAGAAAAATGAAGGCCTCACACTTTCTGATTTGAGAACATACTACAAAGCACCAGTAATTAATAAGGTGCGGTGCTGACATAAAGATAGATATATAGAACAATTGAACAGAAAGGAGAGCCTGAAATAAATCCTTGCACAAATGGCCAAATGGTTTTGGATGAGATGCCAAGACTACACATGGGAAAAGGGGCAGTCTCTTCAACAAATAATGTTACAAAGACTGAACATCCACATGCCACAGAATGACTTGGATCCTTACTTTATGCAAAAATAAATAAATATATATATAAAACCCAAGAAAATGGATTAAAGACCTAAAGGTAAGATGTAAAACTACTAAACTCCTAGAAGAAAAGATGGGAGAAAAGCTTCAGGACAGTGGACTTGACAATGATGGCAATGATTCTGGATATGATACCAAAGATACATGCGACAACAACAAAAATAGACAAAGGGACATCAGACACAACTTTAAAAACGTGTAAAAATCAAAAGAAACTATGAACAGAGTGACAAGCACCTATGGAAAAGGAGAAAGTAATTGCAAATTGTATATCTTATAAGAGAAAAATATGGAAAACATATAAGGGACTCAACAACAACAAAAATAACCCAATTTTTAAAATGTGCAGAGTACTTGAATAGACATTTCTCCAAAGAAAATACACAAATGGCCAATAATCATATAAAAAAGATGCTTGAAGTCACTAACAATTAGGGAAATGCAAATTAAAAGCACAATGAGATAGCATCTCCCATCCATAAGGATGACCACTATCAAAAGAATAGGAAATAACAAGTGTTGAGAATGCAAAGTTAGAACACTTGTGCACTGTTGGTGAGAATGGAAAATGATGCAATCTGTGTAGAAAACAGTATTGCAGTCCTTTTAAAATTTAGAATACATTTACTTCTGAGTATATACCCAAAATGATTCAAAACTGAATCTTGAAGAAATATTTGCACACCCATGTTCATGGTAGCATTATTCATGATAACCAATAGGTGGGAGAAGCCCAAATGCTGATCCACAGATGAACAATAAAGAAAATGGTATATACACACAATGGAATACTATGCAGCCCTTGGAAAAGAAGGTAATCCTGTAACACACTACAGCATAGATGAACCTCGGGGCATTATGGTAAGCAAAATAAGTCAGGCACCAAAGGATAAATAGTCAATAATTCCACTCAGATGAAGTATCTAACCAAAATCACAGAGCAGAAAAAATAAAGGATATTATTGAGGGCTGGGAACAGGGGGAATCAGTGTTAAGTTGGTATAAGTTTCACTTCTGCAAGATGAAAAGATTCTAGAGAGTTATTAAGCAATGATGTGAATATATTTACTGAAACTATAGAACTATACTTCTGAAAATAGTTAAGATGGTAAGGTTAATATGATTTTTACCAAAATCTTTGTGCGTGTGTGTGATAATAGGGGGCTGAACCCATTGCCTTGCACATACTTTGCAAGTGCTCTGTGACTGAGCTGCAGCCCCGGCCCATTTTTTACTTTTTTACCTTGAGTCAGGGTCTTGCAGGCTGCCTCTGGCCTTGAACTTGCGATTCTCCTGCTTCTGCCTCCCAAATTGCTGGAATTACAGGTGTGTACCACGATGCCTGGCCTTCACCACAATTTTTTAAAATGGGACCATTTCAAAGAAAAAGGAAAAAAGAAATGGATGCATTTCTAAAACAATCTGAACAAAAAGAAATCTCACTTAACACAAAGTGAAGAAAAATATTTTTAGTGCAAATAATTCATACTCCCTGCCTTCTCCTCCTTGTCTTGCTCATGAATATTTCCATTTTGATACTCAGTTTTCTTAAGGCAGTTAGGACCAATTTGAAGACACAGCAGGGTACAACAGGGTGAAAAGAATACAACAAAGAATCCCAACCCAAGTTCTAGGCCTATTTGTCAAATTTGCTTTTTGACCCATTTGTTGTTGTTATTGTTGTTAGGTGCCGTCGAGTCAGTATGCGACTCATAGTGACCCTCTGTACAACAGGGGAAACATTATTGTCAGTGCTTCTCTGCTGTTCATAGGGTTTTCAATGGCAGATTGATTTTTGGGAGGGGGTTGCCAGGTCCTTCTCCCAAGCCTACAGCTTCTGGAGTTCCCAGGCGGTCTCCCATCCAGGTACTAACCAGGCCCGACCCTGCTTAGCTTCCGAGATCTGACGGGATTGGATGCCACAGGGCTACCGCTGCAGGCTTGAATCATTTACATTTGCCAGATGGGGCCCTACAAATGCCAGAGGTGTCTTTTCTCTTTCAAAGACACTTGGGAAGTGTTTTTAAAAACAAAGAGTACACCAGTCTTCCACTTTTCCTGTCTACTTTACTCCGTGGAGGGGGCCAGACAACTTGCTTAGCACAACTGACACAATCTGATCTTAGAAAAGTCACTTTTTAGCCTCCAGGGCACATCAGTGACTGTCAGCTGTGGGTGCTCAGTAAAACTCTGCTTTCCACATTGCAGACTCGATATCACAGCTTTATGCTAAAATTCAGGGAGTGATTAATGTTCTTTCCTTGTTATTCCCTCTCATAAATTTACCTTTTGAAAGATATCCCTACAGATATATAGAAAAAGATTACCATAAAAAGACAAGCCAACAAAAGAGAAGTCTTTGGTGGGGGGGGGCAGGGGGAGGAAGCGCACAAGAGGGCAAGGGGGAATTTATACGCATAATGTACAACAAAATTTAGACATATGGAAATGTCACAATGAAAAGCATGTCAGAATGAATCACATTAAGGTGTACATTAAAAATTTCTAATAAAAAAAGAAAGAAAGATATCCCTAGAGGATATAATGAGTCCAAAGTCACAAAAATGTACACAGATCACCATATGATCAAGTATGGTTAGCAACGAGCTCTCTACAGTGGCTAACAAGTGGACAGATGCAGTTGAGGCTTACTTTTTTATTTTTTCAGTACTGGGGGTTTGAACCCAGTTTCATGCACATGCTTGTCAAGTATTGTACCAATGAGCTGCACTCCCATTACCCTTTTTTATTTTTTATTTTGAAATAGAGTCTTGCTAAATTGCCCAGGCTGCCTCTGGCCTCGAACTTGGGATCCTCCTGCCTCAGCCTCCTGAATTGCTTGGATTACTGGCATGTTTGGGGTTTGTTTTGTTTTATTGGTTGCTTTTTCTTTTATTTTCTTTTTCTTTTTCTCTTTCTTTCTTTCTTTCTTTTTTTCTTTTTTCTTTTTCTTTTTTTTTTTTTTGAGACAGGGTCTTGTTGTGTAGCCCAGGCTGGCTTCAAACTCGCAATCCTCCTGCCTCACCCTCCTGAGTGCTGGGGTGACAGGGGCGAGCCACCACACCAGTCTGATGCTTATGTCTTGAATAAGGGTCTACATACTGACTTGCATACTGGGTGCCCAGGGCTAGCCACATAAATCCTCCAAGTTTTAATGTTAATATTGCTGAGCCCTTCCATCCTTTGGGTTTGTTAATAAAAGTAGTGGGTGGCTGTTTTAAAGCCTAGGAATGTTGACCAGGCATGGTGGCACCTGCTCATAATCCCAGCAACTCAGGAGGCAGAGGCAGAAGGATCTCAGGTTCGAAGCCAGAAGCAGCCTGTGTAATTTAGCAAGACCCTCTTTCAATTAAAAAACAAAAATCGGGGGACCTACTGGTGGAGCTCAGTGCTAGAGTGCTTGCAAAGTAGGTGCAAGGCCCTGGGTTCAGTCCTCCAGTGCCACAAAAAACAAATAAACAAACAAAAAACCAATAACAAAAAACCTAGAAATGCAAGAGGTCAAGGGTGGGAAGAGGCTGTTAAAGGAAAACTCAGAAACAAAGAAAGGTCTAAGAAGAAAAAGTGCTTTAAAAGGATTGGCTACCATATCTAGGCCCAATGAGCTGGTGCACACCTATAATCCCAACGACTCAGAAGGCTGAGACAGGAGGATCTCCAATAGGAGGCCAGAGGCAGCCTGAGCAACTTAGTGAGACCCTGTTTCAAAATTAAAACCCAAAAAGGGGCTTAGGGTACACCTCAGTGGTAAAGTACTTGTCTAGCATATGAGAGGCCCTGGACTCAGTGCCTCAGTCCTGGGGGTGCGGTGGAGTGGGGACTGACTACCATATCTAAAGTACAATAAATTCCTAAAGAGAAAAAATACACACAAAAGAGCTAATGTTGTGTTCATTAGGGAGATGAAATATTTTATTTGAAAGTTGGCTGGGCCTACAGGTAAAGTCAAGGATGAGAGACTCTTTTTTTCTTTTATCTTTTTTTAAATTCATATTGATTTTCTCATATTTACATTGATTCACCAGACTTGGTAAGAATAACTAAAGTATGTGAATATTCCAGCCCTGAAAATATAATTTTTAATGTTAGAAACTCCATACTTGAAATAAACCTCAATTATCAATGGCATTTTAAAGCAAAATTAAAAATACATAAGGAAGTGTAAAAATAGATATGTGTTTGTTTAGTATGAATAGCTTTCTAATTATGTTCTCATTAAGGGTGTGGAAGTTCCTTGATATTTTATTGTTATCTTCCATTTTGTTAAATAGCCATTGCTTTTGAAAATCACATAGTGTATTATTTAGGAGTTGTCTGCATTTTCAAAAATTTCAGATGAACTATTCAGGTATTATAAGGAATTATAGTGATTCCATTTTGATTAGTGTGAATGTTTTCAGGCTTTGAGATAAATCTTCACTAAGTGATACTTTAAAAAAAAATCAACTAAGGTAGAAAGTTATTCTTGGCCGGGCTTTATAGGTTTTCAGCAGTGACTGGTCAAGAAGACCTTGGCTGGCGCCTGGTTTCTGTTTAGGTTCTTGTCCAGTGGGATAGGACCAGCCAGTCTGCCCCACTGTCAGCTCCCCTGGGCGTCATAGGTCAGAGGACTTTTCTCCAGGTATTCTTAGCTGTTCTCATTCCATTCACACCTGCTGGAGCATGAGCTTGGGAAACAGGTAAAGCTGGTTTTGAAACCTGTCTTCAGCCCTAGCTAGCAGGGTGGCCTTGTCTATACTGACCAACCTCTCAGGGCCTCAGCTTCTTTGCTATGAACCCCTAATAAGGCCCTGTGTCGTTGGTATAAAGATTAGAGAAAACGTGGCTATTGAGCCTGAAATGTAAGTGCCCCTAAATGTTAGTCATTAACTATTATCTGTGTGTACCCTGGAAATCATTTCCTTCCTGAATTCACATAAAGTGGGGAAAATAAATTCAAGTATTTCCTCAAGCTGCTGTCTAGTGTCATTTTCCACTGTCTGTGACTCAACTCCCTCTTCCTTACAGGAAACGTATCTGAGGGGAAGTCCTTCATGTGTTGTGCCTGGGGTCTGAATTCAGCCAAGGCATCAATATTCTGCCCAACCTCAAGGAGGTTCATTCTTCTGAGTAAAAGAGCTGCACACAGATTAGGTTGCTGAGCTACCGTGAAAGGGAAGTATAATGACAAGACTTATCTTCCAGGGAGCTTAAAAAAAGAAGAGGGGTGCTACGTTGTACATCATAAATACTTTAAGCCAACTCCCAACATCCTACACATAACGTGAAAGCTCCTGACAACCACCCCTGTGCATTAGGTAATGTTAGCAAACAGGAATGAAGGTTCTGGACTCAAACTGCCTGTTTTCTGATACCAACTTCACAGCGTGCTAGCTGTGTATCCTTAGAACTTGTCCTCTCAGTGCAGTTTTCTTATCTGAATCCTCAGGATAGCATTGCTTATGCTTATCTCATAGGGTTACTGTGAGGCTCATGTGTAAAACATGCTTTATGCAGTGCTTGTCTTAAACATTCATTGGTTAGTGTTGCTGTTATTATTTTTTCGGCAATAGTAATTATTATGCATGGATCAAACACCAGTAAGAAAGTAGAAATCCTGGTCTTTTGACTCTAAAGCCCATGCTCTTTTTGTTATCATGTGTAACTCTATTAAATGTTTATTATTTCCTTAAAATGATTAAAATACCACAGTACTATTTGTGCTATTCCAGAGATGCAGAGATATTCTAATTACACAGCACCGCAAAAAGAAGATTGCTATAAGGGGAAAATTATGAGGCCCTGCATTTGTTTGAGAACAAAATCCACGTACCAGACCATTTCTCAGCTTCCCAAGAGCTATGCTTCCCAGGAGTTATATTTTTACCAGTTACTGATCTGTCAGTGGAAATGGCTGTCGATTTGACAGTGTAGACCCATAGTATCATTTCTCTTTTGTGCTAAATAGTGATCTCAACTGTTTGTCTCCCTTTCAAAATTGTTCTGTAATATTTTGCTCCAATTTCCCCCAAACAAAATAACTTGCAGCTGCAAGTCACACTAGCTTTCTGGTTCACTGCCTACTTAGGCCAAAATAGCTGGGGCACTGGCTCCTGTTCTACCTACCACTGGGCTTGGCACTGTTCCAGGCTCCTTGGGTACTGAACCTTGTGGAGTCCATAAAGTTAATTTTCCAGACCAACTTTATTTAACCTGATATGAACTCAGACAAGTTAGCTCTGGAGAAATTCATACTGGCTTTCTCACTTCATGTCAAAATATTTTTTAATTGCCAAAAAGAAATACTTACCAACATAGGCCCTATTCTGGCCCATAAAACCAGCCTCAGCAGATTTCAAAGAATTTAAATCATACAAAGTGAGTTCTCTGAAAACAATGCAATTAAACTGGAAATCACAGAAAGGTACCCGGAAAATTCCCAAGTCATTGGAAGTTAAACAACACTCTTCAAAATAATATTTGGGTCAAATAAGAAGCCACAAGGGAAAATAGAAACTATTTTGGACAGAATAAGAATAAAAATACAACATACCAAGATTTCTGTGAAGCCTTTAAAGTGGTGCTTAGATGAAAAATAATGGCATTAAAAACATTAGAAAAGGAGATCTAAAATTAATGATATAAGCTTCCATCTTAAAACACTAGAAAAAGCAGCTAAAAGCAAAGCAAGGAGAAGAAAGAAAATAATGAAGAGATGAAATCAATGAAATTGAAAACCAGAAAAATAATACAGTAAATCAGCTAAATAAAACAGCTAGTTCTCTTAACAGAACGATAAAACTAATAAGCCTTAGCCAAACCAGTCAGAAAAAAAGGAGGGGAAAAACTTGCCAATATCAAGAATGAAACAGAGCAAAGCATAGTGGCACTTGCCTGTAATCTTAGCACTTGAGAGGCTGAGGCAGGAGGATCACGAGTTCAAAGCTATTCTGGGCTACAGAGAAAGACTCTGTCTCAACGGCCCCCTTCCCTGCCCAAAAGACTGAAATAGAGAATACCACTATAGAATCTACAAAGAATAATGTAATATTATTATGCCCAACAACTTAGTGCTAATAAATTCAGAGATCTAGGTGAAATAGACCAACTCCTAAAGTTCTCTCAAGAAGAAATATACATGTATGCTTAATAGTCTTTTAATTTATTAAAAAAACATAATGTGTAATTAGAACCAGTTCAACAAAGAAAATTCCAGGTCTATGTGGTTTTTACTGGTAAATTCTACCAAACACTTAAGGAGTTAATAATACCAGTTTAATGTGAACTCCTTTAGAACATAGAAGAGAAGGAAAGTTTCCATATCATTTTGTGAGATCAGCATTACACTGATATCAAAACTAGACAAGACTGTGGATCAGTATCTCTCAGAAACATGAATGTAAACATCCTCAATAAAATATCAAATCCAGAAATATATCTGAACAATAAGGCATCATAAATTGTTGGGTTTATCACAGGAATGAAAGGTTGGTTTGACACTTTTTTTTTTTTTTTTTTTTGGTACTCAGGGGTTGAACCCAGGGCCTCATGAATGCTGGGCAGGAGCTCTACTACTAAGTTGTACCTCAGCATCTTTTTCATTTTTTAGTTTGAGACAGGGTCTTGCTAAGTTGCACAGGCTGCCTCTGGCCTTGAATCTTTGATCTTCCCACCTCAGCCTCCTGAGTAACTAGGATTATAGCAGTGTGCCAACATGCCCAGCTTAAACATTTTTTAAAAATCAATGTAATTATAAGAAAAATCATATGATCATCTCAATAGATGAAGAAAAAGAATTTGACAAATTCAACATTCATTCATGATTAAAAGAAACACATCTAGATAAACTAAGAATTAAAGAGAACTTTCTCAATCTGATTAAAGGCTCCTGTATTAGTTATATATTGAAGCATAACAAATTACCCCCAGATATAACAGCAAACATTTATCTCACAATTTTGGGAGGATAAAAATCCAGATTTGACTTAGCTGACTCAAGGTCTCTTACACGGTTGAATTTGATTTTCAGCAGGGGATATGGTATCATATGAAGGCTTAATGGAGCAAGAGTAGTGATGGGCAGATCCACTTCCAAGCTCATTCACGTGGTTGTTGATAGGATGCAGTTTCTCAAGGATTACTAGGCTAGGGGTCCTCAGTTCTTCTCTGGCTGCTGGCCCCTTGGTTACTTCCCATCAGGTAAATGGCTGTCTTCAGAGCAAGTGACTAAGAAAGCACAGAGTATCAAAGGTAGAAGTCAGAGTCTTTTTAAACCTAATCTCAGAAGTAATATTCCATTACTTATGCCATATCCTATTCCTTAGAAGCAAGTTACTAGATCAAATTTACACTTTAGGGGAGGGGAATATATAATGACACAGATGTCAGGAGGCAAGGATAATTTAAGGCCCTCTCAGGTGCTGCCCACCACAATCAACAATTAAAAAATCTATAATGCAACAATTGATGCTTTTGAATTATGGTGCTGGAGACGTCTATTGAATATACCATGGACTGCCAAGAGAACTAACAGATCTATCCGAGAAGAAGTGCAACCAGAGTGCGCCTTGGAAGCAAGGATGGCTAGACTGCATCTACAAATTTTGGACATGTAGTCCCTGGAGAAGGACATCATGTTTGGGAGAGTGGCAGGTCAATGCAAAAAAGGAAAACACTCCACTAGTTGGATTAACACAGTGTCTGCAACAATGGGTTTAAACATAAATAAGATCACGTGCCTGGCACAGAATCAGGGAGTGTTTTGATCTGCTGCACATAGGGTCGCTATGAGTCAGACTCGATTTGACAGCACCAAACAACAGGGGCTGCCCACCACAATCAACAACTAAAAAAATCTATAATGCTAGCTATATACTTAATGGTGCAAGATGCTTTCCTCCTAAGATTAGCAATGAGTCAAGGATGTGTATTCTTCACCACTTTTATGTACCATCACACTGGAGGACCTACCCAGTGTAGTAAGACAAGAAAAACAAATAAAAGTCTTAATGGCTAGGAAGAACTAAAATTGTCCCTATTTGCAGATGACACCATGGTCTACTTAGAAATCTCAAGGAATTTATAAGTACCTCTTGGAACTAATAAGAGAAAATATCTAGATGGCAAATAAGACGTAGACATTGGAGAGATGCAAATTAAAACCACTAGAGACCATTAACCACCTGTTAGAGTGGCTAAAATAAAAAAACTAACATACCAAATCCTGGCAAGGATGAAGAGTAATTGGAACACTGCTATCAGGAAATGTAAAATGGTACACTCAGGAAAACATTTTGGTGGTTACCTACAAAAACATACACTTATCATACAACCCAGAAGTCCTCTCCTAAGTATTTTCTCAAGAGAAATGAAAAGACTATGCATGAAATTTTTGCAGAGGCTTGATGTATAATTACGCCAACCTATAAATTATGAAAACATTCTTCAACCAGGAATGGATAAACAAACATTGGTATGTCCATACAATGGAATACTACTTAGCAGAAAAAGGAAGACACTGGTTGAACACCATGGCACATGCCTGTAATCCCAGCTACCAGGAAGGCTGAGGCAGCAGTTTGAAGCTACAGTTTGAAGCTACAGGCTGCTTGTATAACTCAGTGATACCCTATCTCAAAACAAAAATATTATAAAAGGGGAGAGGGCTGAGAGTATAGCTCAGTGGTAAAGCACTTGCCTACCATGCACAAGGCCATGGGTTCAACCCTCAGTACTGAAAACAATAACAACATTGCTGATAATAAATCTCACATTCAAATCACAAAAGGCTGCTCACTGTGTGATTCCACTTCTATGACATTCTGGAAAAGGCAAAGCTATAGACTCAAAACATAGATTAGGAAGGAGTTGCTATTTGCACACAATTTCTGAGAGGTTCACAGGCCACCACTGGGACACAGGACCACCAGGCCACTGAACTCCATTTACATAATACTCCATTTTCTAACTCTTCCCTCCCTAGCTCCAGCTTCTTCCTGAACTCTACTTAGATTTTCATTTGATAGCATGCTGCTTGCCTGCAGTCATACTACTGTGGCGTCAGATCCCGTTAGATCTCAGAAACTAAGTAGGGCCAGGCCTGTTTAGTACCTGAATGGGAGACCAACTGGGAACACCAGGTCCTGTAGGCTTAGGAGAAGGCCCTGGCAACCTATTCCCCCCAAACAATCAGCCATTGAAAATCCTATGAATAGCAGAGAAGCACAATAGTGTTTGCCTGTTGTGCATAGGGTCCTAGGGTCGCTATGAGTTGGATACTGACTAGAATGGCACCTAACAGCAACAAGAAGCATGCTGTTTGACATGGAGTTGGTCCCTGTTTCACAGATACTTTGTTAATTTTCTCTCCCCTGGTGGTTTTGTTTGTTTAGGTTTGGTTTTGCTCTGTTTTTTCAGACAAGGGCTTGCTGTGCAGCCCCGGCTGACCTGGACCTCGCATCCATCCTCCGGCCTCAGCAGTGCTGGGCTTCTCCTGTGGTCTTGCTTCCAAGGCAAGCACCCACTCGGTGCTGGGCATACAGAATTGGATGGATATGTGGATGTCGAGGCCTTATTTCACGATCTCCGCAGGCCCATCAACTGCCAACCATTGTGCTCAGATCTAATCGGAAGAAGTCAGTTGGAGAATGGCCAGAAAAGACCTAGAGCAATTAAGGCAGGTCGTGTAAACTCCCACCTTCCAGCTCGTGGAGGAAAGTGTGGACCTCAACCAATTTCAGCCGTCATGCCTTCCTCCTCTGTCCTTCCCCTCAGTCATTCACTGGTGCTACAGCCCTGATCAGGACAGGGACAGACGCTGCCCTCAAGGCTTTGACCAGTGAGCAGGGGACACAAGGGAGCGACCACTGTCTTGGTTAGGGACCCACTGTCGCAGGCGAGTCCGGCTGCCGTGGCGGGCTACTCGTGCAGGAGCCTTGCCCGCACCTGCGTTCCCCACCACCTGCGACACTTTGCTATCTTGCAGATCTCTGCGTGCCAAATATGTTTGGGCTTGGGCGCGGTCACGACGGCTCTGCCCTGAGGCCCGAAGGCCCCGCCCAGCCCGGGGCGGGGGCGGTTCCCATAGGGATGGCGGGCGGGACCAGCCAGGAGCCGAACCTGTCCAGAGGCAGCACGGTGGGCGCAGGGCGCGTCTGGCGGCCGAGGCGCCTTGAGTCCCAGGCCAGGAAGGCGGCGGGGCCCCTGGGCCGGGCCTGCCGGGCGGTGCCGCTCCAGGCTGCGCAGCTCGGGCCGGGGCGTGGGTGGGAGCGTGGGCGGCGCGGACCCCGACTTCCCAGCGCAGCCGGAGAGGCGACCGCGCTGCCCGGCCCGCGACCGAGGAGCGCGCGCCCTGCAGGCCGGGTGGCTCCTGCTGGGAGCCCGGCGGTGTCTTCTTCCGAAGGGAAATGAGACCCGAAATTAGAACCGGGGAAGCCCTCACCTTCTCTATTCTCTAGCCAGCTCATGTGTCTTAGATCGAATCAACTATAACATTAAAACCAGATTATTTTACAGCTCTGCGCGCTTCAGGGTGATGGGTTACACTTTAACTTGCAGGGTTTAACAGGCAATTAAAATTGGGCTACTCCAGGTAGCTGCCTCTGGGCTCTCAGCTGTGATCGCGCTGCCATTGCTGAAGGGTGGGGGCAAGTCTACACGGGCCCATTCCTAAGTCTTTAACAAGTGCCCTTGTCCTAGGTCCTTGACAACAGCCCCTACTTGGTTGAGGCCCTAATGGAGTCCGTTTTTGCCAATATTTCACAAGTGACATTTTAAAACTATGTGAACATTTTAAGAAGATTTATTCCTCTATGATGGAGAAGTATGAAAAAATTGGGAAAATTGGAGAAGGATCCTATGGAGTTGTTTTCAAGTGCAGAAACAGGGACACGGGGCAGATCGTGGCCATCAAGAGGTTTCTGGAATCAGAAGATGACCCTGTCATAAAGAAAATCGCTCTTCGAGAAGTCCGCATGCTCAAGGTAATGGATTCACTTTTTCTTTAAAGTGAATTTTCAGAGATTAAAAAAATTAAGTGACTCGTTATGTTAAATGAACATGTTGGACTGTGGTTACATCTCCTCCCTTCATGGTCTTCTGTCCTCAGTGACACAAATGGGTGTCTTTGCACAAGTAACTCATTACAGAAAGAAATAGGAAGCAGTGGTGGGGATGAGGGTAAGGTGGCATTCACTTTCGGGGTGCTTTCTTCCCAGTTGCTTCTCTCCCATATCACCTGGACAGCTGGATTTTCAAGAGCCATTACACTTTGATAGTACATTCATGAATTTTAAACTTCTAGGCTATTTTCTGTTGATATTCTCCATCCATTAAGAAAATTAGGTCACTCATCTGTTTTCAAACTGCTAGAAAACTGACAGTATTTCATTACAGTTCACAAGTATCTACTGTGGATCACCATAACATCCTGTCTAAAACAAAAGAGGTCTTCCTAAAGAAGTGAAATGATCGTTTTTGTCAGTGTTTGAGGATTAACTCTAGGAGAACATAATGTCAGGGCGGGATCATTATAAGATGCAAGTCTTTTTCCTCTCATGGGAAGAGGCAGCTTTTCTGAATTTCTGGAAGAGTCAATCCAAGTCATAGCACAGAGTGTGACATGTGGTCAGTACAGGGGGGGTTAACGTTGATTGGGACAGTGTGACCCCAGTGCTTTGGCCTGCACACCTAAAGAGGACACGGGGAGCGTTCCTCTCAGTGAGTGAGAGGTGAGGGGAACATCAGGGGATTTCTCTTGTTCCTGTCTCCATTTTCTCCAGGCCTTGACAACAATGTCTAGGCAGGGACCCTCAGGGGAAGTAGCAAACTTTGGATAAATTAAAGTGGGTGGACAACGGGAAAACTTCTCTCCTGGAGTTTAAGATGTTCTAACCAGTAGGGTGTTATCTGAGAAGGCACATGCAAAGCACGCGGGTGGAGTGCTGCCCCCTAAGAAGGGGTGAGCCTGGCAGTGTTTGCTCCGCTGCCTGGACTCCCCCTGCCCTCCCATGCCACACAGGGAGACACTACCACCCACTCTTGTAAGCTGTTGTGCATTTTCACTTTCTCAGGCTTTCCCGCGAAGGGAAGGTGATAATTGCATTTCTTCTTTTTTTTTTTAAATTAATTTACTTATTATTATTTTTTGTGTTGCTGAGGATTGAATCCAGAGCCTTGGTCATGCTAGGCAAAGTCTCTACCAGTGAGCTTAATAATTGCATTTCAGAGGGTTTGTTTACTACAAAGAAAAGAAAATCTTTTTTCTAGCAGAGAGGTGCTCTTTTTCTGACTCTGAAGGGCACTCTCTCAAGCCTCTCATCACATTTTATCGTTACTGTATTTACAGGTGTAGCTCCTCAAATTGACTGAGTTCCTCCAGGAGGGGGACCTTGCCTCTACTTTCTCTACATCCTTAAAGCACACTCCTTGGCACATTCTTCTTGTTCTTGTTGTTAGGTTGTGTCTGACTCACAGCAACCCTCAGGGTTTTCAATGGCTGTAATGAATACAGAGGAGTTAACTGTATGCTTAACTGAATACCAATGTGCTTGCTCTAAAGACAGAGTTGTGTTCACATCAGAGCCTGATTTCTAAGCACATTGCATCCTACTCTCCAAATCTAGTACACAGTGTAGACACCCCTGGTCTAAATGAAGTGGTGGGACTAGATAATCAGTTGAATCTGACCCTTCAGCTCAAACGTTTCATATTTCCATGGTATTCCTAACACTTAATGTGTTGTTGTTGTTAACTGCCATCAGATGGGTCCAACTCATAGCGACTCATAGGGTTTTCTTTCCTTTTCTTTTCTTTTTCTTTCTTTCTTTCCTTTATTTATTTATTTATTTATTTATTTATTTATTTATTTTTACCTTTTGAGACAGGGTCTTGCTAATGAGTCACTGGGATTACAGCTGTTAGCCACAGTGCCCAGCTCTCATAGGGTTTTCAATGGCTGATTGTTTCAGGATTGCTTCAAGAGTGAATTACCACATCCTTCTCCCGTTTTTGTGGTCCTGGGGATCAAACCCAGGACCTCAGAGAGTGCAGAACAGCATTCTACCAACTGAGCTAAATCCCAGCCCCAAACATTAATGTGTAATTAATGAATATTTGCTGAAGAAGTGAATTGATGGTATTTTAAATGAGGTTATATTCTTCCATTTAGTCAGTCAATACTTACAGAGCCCAATTGTTTATACTTTGTTTATACAAAGTTCTACACCCTGCCGTTCCTAGAAGCTCTTGAAAGGAAAGTAGAGTGAGGTACTGGGTTCCTAATGGGCAGAGCCTATGTCACTCACCTTATGTCTCCATCCCTGGCAAGAACTCTCCCAACTGCTGTTAAATGAGGAAAATAAAGTTTTGGGAGGCATGTTTGAGCTGACTTCAAAGGGCCTAAGGATGAAGTGAGAGATGAGGCATTTAGAGCAGACTACCCTGGGCTGGGATTTAGATCAGTTGGTAGAGCGCTGTGCTGCAGTCTCTGAGGTCCTGAGTTCAATTCCCAGCACCGCAAAAATGGGAGAAGGACCTGGCAACCCACTCCCAAGGCAATCCTGAAACAGTCAGCCATTGAAAACTCTATGAGGGCCGCTATGAGTTGGATACCGACTCTATGGCACCTAACAACAACAACAACAACCCTGGGCTGGGATTTAGCTCAGTTGGTAGAGCACTGCTCTGCAGTCTCTGAGGTCCTGAGTTTGATTCCCAGCACCGCAAAAATGGGAGAAGGATGTGGCAATCCACTCTTGAGGCAATCCTGAAACAATCAACCATTGAAAACCCTGTAAGGGTCACTATGAGTCGTACATAACTCTACTCCACTCTACGGCACCTAACAACCACCACCCTAGGAAGAGGTGCTTAAGTAGAAAGCTCAGTATATTGAGGGAGCACAGGTAATAAGCCCAAAGTCTTAGCCAGGATGCCTTGTGGGTACTAACAGGCCAAGAGAGAAGGGGAGGGAAGAAAGCCAGGATCCAATAGGAGGAGGTGTGAAGAGTTCCTTAGAACACAGGTCTAGTCCAGGAATGAGGGATGCATAGAACATGGCTACACCTCGATTCCAGCTGGCCCATGGCCTTTGGAGCCTGACTGCAGGATCATGCTGTGGTCCCTAAGGACAGCTGGTAAGTCCTGGTAAGTGTGTTAGGGCCTCACCATGCTGGAGTTCAGGGTACCACTCTGTGCCCCTGGGAAGCAGGATACTCAACTGTGACAGCAGCACACTTAGGTGGCCTGGGGCAGGTTGCAGCCAATGGCTCAGTGAGTTCCTGGGGTTGTCCTTGGACATTCCTGATGGAGCTGAGGCAAAACTCAGGAACTAGGAGGACAGAGGTTGAAGTGACCTAGCCAAGGTAAATGAGACTGGGCAGGGCTGACCCCAGGAAAGACAGGTAGGTGTGGCCACAAGTGGGAGGCTTTGAATGATGTGCTAAGGAGTTTGACTTTCTTCTTAAAAAAAGGATGGCTAGCCAAGATTATTTTTTATTATAAAATTGTCATTTGCAGAATTTTTGATTTCATGGCCCAATACAATTTCAAAGAAATTGTGTTTTTGTTTTTGTTTTTACAGAGAGGGATAGGGCTATTAGGTGTTAGGATTCCTCCTCCTCCTCCTCCTCCTCCTCTTCCTCTTCTTCTGTTTCCTCTTCCCCTCCTCTTCCTCTTCTTTCTCTTCTTCCTTTTTCTTCTCCTTATTTTTACCTTTTATTTTTGAAACAGTCTTGCTCCATAGCCCAGGCTGTCCCTGAACTCTCTATGTAGCCTTGGATTACAGTGGGGCACCACCATGACCAGTTATTTTTTGTTTTTAATTGTGTGGTGCTGAGAATTGAACCCAGGGCCTTGTGCAAACTAGGCAAGCACCACTGAGTTACGCTGCAAGCCCAGTCAGGATTTTTTAAAAAACCAACCAACTACTATCACCACTATGTCCTAAAAGAAAGGACATTTTAATATTAAAATTAAAGAACTAGCAAAAACACAGTTTTAGAAAGAAGCACAGTCCTTCCCAAGACAGAATAGGTGACCACTATAAATAACACCTACTTTTAGCTACATATATACATTTCTGTAGTGTGTAAGTGTGTAATTGTATGTGTGTGTGTTGCTGATTTTTCCCTTGATTTCCCTGTCCCTTAATGAAAATAGTGACATCATTTGTTTTGTGCATCCTAAGTCTCACAATAGTAAATACTATGTCTGGGAACAAAAAGATTCCCCAGATCAAGTGATGTCCTACTTATAGAATATGAATGTGGTCTAGCAAAATACCAGTTTCCTATAAGAGAATAGTCCCTTGAATATTATATTAAAATAGAATTTGGTCTGTATTCAACCTCAGAGAATTCCTTGTGTGTATGTTTTCCACACTGTACTTAGCAATTTAGAACAATGTCCAATGGTTGCTACAAATTTTTTTAAAAATTAAAATTTATTCTTAAGTAATTGCAACCATAGAAGGGAATTGTCCAGCAATTAAATGGCCATTTTTTAAAGCAGCACACCTACAGTATTTCACATTCTTGGTGTGAAGTCATATTAGGAAGATGAAGTTGGAATGACAATTATTATCAAGAAAGCTATTTTGTTAAAATTTTTATAAACTATTTTATTCCTGAAAATTTGAAATACTTTTCAAATAGCATAATGTCATGCCATCTGAAAAAAAGTATGACCCCTTTTTTTTTTTTTTGCGGTACTGGGGGTTGAACCCAGGGTCTCGCGCCTGCATGCTCTGTAAATGCTGGACCACTGAGCTGCGCCCCTGGCCCTTTTTTTTTTACTTTTTGAGACAGGGTTTCGCTAAATTACGCAGACTGCCTCTGGTCTCGAACTTGCGATTCTCCTGTCTCCGCCTCCCGAGCCACTAGGATTACAGGCATGCGCCACCACACCCGGCTCCAATATAACCCTTTTTTATAAAATGAATTTAGTATTCATATTAGTAAACTGCTTCCTAAACTAAATATACCAGTAACTCACTGTTCATCAAGACATTCAATGCACTCAACACTTTAATTTTTAATTTTCAATCATAATTTTCCAGATTATATAATTAAGATTTTAAAAATAATAAGCATTTACTTCAGTTAAAATCAATCAGTTCACATTCTATTTTGGGGACAAACTAGGTACTCTTTTGTGACAGTAATAAAATTTTACTGCAATGCTTGAGCTCAAAGAAATTATTCTACCCTTTTTCAAGCTCACTTTCTATTGTGGAAAAAAAAAAGAAGAGGGCTAGAGATTTAGCTCGGCGTTAGAGCACTTGCCTAGCAGGTGCAAAGCACAGGGTTCAATCACCAGTACCAAAAAGACAAAAAACAAATGAGAAAAAAAAATAAATAAAATAAAATAAAGAAGAGAGGTTTATTCAGTCAGTGTTTTGGGTGAGATACCTGTGGGTAAGATAGTTAACATGTTCATTTGGCAAGGGTTAAAATTCCTGCTATGTTCTTGCCCTTTGTCCACATGAACGTACATCTTAGTAAGGGGAGAGAAACAGTAAACAAATAATCATATGGTGAAAAATAAAGCAGGCCAAGGGGATGAAGGATGAGGCAGGGGCTTGCATTTTTATATAGTGATTAGGAAAAGCCTTCCTGACGCATGGCATTTGAACAGACACCAGGAAGAAAGATGAAATGGCTCTTGCAGCTGTCTAGGGGGAGAGCATTCCAGACAGAGGACACCATTCGTACAAGGGCCCCAAAGCAGGATCAAATGAGTGTCCTTAGTGTCTTCTGATGTATCCTAGGCAGGGCTTTAAACCTATGAAAAACTGGGTGCAGATTCAATATGTTAAAATGTAGACAGTTCAGGTTCAATTTGGATTCAAGTTGAAATCCTATGTGTAGATAGCAAGGCTTCAAATTGAACCCAACCCCTGAACCTGTTCTGGTTCAAGCACTTTTAGAAATTTTTCTGAACCCAGGAAAAATTGGGTTTGAGTTTGGCTTTTAATATTATTTGTATCATTAACTATTTTATTATACATAAGAATTGGAAAAAAACTTGAAAAAAATTTTGTCCATCTACACATAGGATTGGGCTAGGATTTAGCACAGTTGGTAGAGTGCCACTCTGCAGTCTCTGAGGTCCCGAGTTCGATTCCCAGCACCACAAAAATGGGAGATGGACCTGGCAATCCACTCCCAAGCCAATCCCGAAGCAATTAGCCATTGAAAACCCTATGAGGGTCGCTATGAGTCAGACACAACTTGACAGCACCTAACAACAACAACAACAACAACAACAACAACAACAACAACAACACATAGGATTAGGGCTGGAGTTCAGCTCAGCTGATAGAGTGCTGCTCTGCACTCTCTGAGGCCCTCAGTTCCATCCCCAGCACCACAAAAACAGAAGGATATGTCAATCCACTCCTGAAGCAATCCCGAAAACCAATCAGCCATTGATAACCCTGTGAGGGCTGCTATAAGTCTGACCCGAATGGATGCACCTAATAATGACAACACATAGGATTAACAGTTTAAAACCAAGTCTAAACTGAACCTGAAACTCTACATTTTAACATTGCACCTGCACCTAAACTTGAACCCAACTTTTCACAGGGGTGAATCCCTGGTTCCTGGGAGGAGCAAAGAGGACATTTGGTCTGCAGCTGAGTAAGCAAGAACAGAGGTCGTAGCAGAAGAGGTTAGAGGGCAAAGTAAGTCACAGTAGGGTCTGTGAATTTTAGTTTGGATAAGATGGGAGCCATTGCAGGACTCTGACCAGAGGGGTGCTTTGGTGTGGCTTTAATTTTAGAAAGATTCCTCCAGGTGCCGTTGCTCCAGCTTCATGAGACAGAAAGATCAGTTAGGACAATGTTGGAGTAAACCAAGGGTCAGACAATAATATTTCAGCTATAGAGGCAGCGGCAGAGGTGGTGAGAGGTTGTTAGAGTCTGGATTTATTCTGAGAGAAGAGAACATAGAAGCCTGATGGTTAATGAGGAATTAAGAATGAGAAAAACACTTAAAAACATAGGCATAGGCAATGTCTTTCTGACTAGCACACTAATAGTGCAGGAAACAATAGCAACAACTGACAAATAGGATTGCATTAAATGAAAAAATTTTTGCACAGCAAAGGACACAATTGTCAGAGTGAAGCAACAACATACAGAATTGGAGAAAATCTTTGCCAGCTATAGTCAGACAGGGGATTACTACCTAGAATATATAAAGAGCTCAAAAAATTAAACACCAAAAAACAAAGTATCCAATCAAACAATGGGTAAAGGAACTGAACAGAGACTTCTCAAAAGAAGAAATATAAATTTTTAATCATATTAAAAATGTCCAATATCCTTAGCCAGCAGAGAAATGCAAATCAAAACTACACTGAGATACCATCTGACAACATTCAGAATGGCCACCATCAACAAAACAAACAACAACAAATGCTGGCACGGATACAGGGAGAAAGGAATCCTATTACTCTACTGGTAGGAAAGCAGGTTGGTGCAGCCACTATAGAAATCAGTATGGAGGTTCCTGAAAAAACTAAAAATAGAACTACCATATGACCCGGCTATACCACTCCTGGGTATACATCCTAAGGAATATAAGTCAACATACCAAAGAGATACCTGCTTATCCATGTTTATGGCTGTATTTTTCATGCACATATAGCCAAGATATGAAATCAACCTTGGTGTACATGAATAGATGAGTGGATAAGGAAATTGTGGTATATATACATAATGGAATTTTATTCACCTATAAAGAAGGACAAAATCATGGCATTTGCTGGAAATATATATAAAACTAGAGAACCTCATTTTAAGTGAAATAAGCCAGACCCAGAAAGACAAATATCATGTTTTCTCTCATATGTAGATGTTAGACTTCAATATATACTCACTATTAAAACTTATAGGTTATGAAACCAGAAGGGGCTATCCAGAGAAAGATAATGAACTAAAGAAAAGGGACAGGGGCAAGAAGAAAGGGTAATAAGAGAAAGGAAAGGAAATATCACATATTTTGTCCTTAAGGCAAAATAAGATGTGTAAATAGATAGATATACACACAAGCAAGACATGCAAGTAGAAAGGGGGCTGTTGCTGGAGTGGAAGGAGGGAAGTGGGTAATGTGAGGATAATGGGGGAGGTGAACATGAGCAATGTACAATGAAATGCCTGTATAGAAATGTTATAATGATACCCATTAAATTATACACTAAAATTACTAATAAGATTACTGGCAGGGGGAAAGGACGATTCTAAGATTTGGGGGCTGGAGTGCAGCTCAGTGGTAGCATGCTTGCCTAGCATGTGTGAAGTCCTGGGTTCCATCCACAGCACCACAAATAAATAAATAAATAAATAAATAAATAAATAAATAAATAAATAAATGAATGAAAAGATTCTGAGGTTTTTGACCTAAGCAACTGGAAAATTGAAGAGATCCTTTACTTTTAAGGGAAAAGAAATGAGAAGTTCTGCTTTGAACAGGTAAAGTTTGAAATGTGAATCCAAGGAGACTTGTCAAGTAGTCAGTGGAGTACATGAGTATGACATTCAAGGGAAGTCCAGGTTAGAGATACACAGGTGGGAGACTTAAGCATGTCAGTGTTAAAGCCATGAGACAGAGCAGGGTGTGGTGACACACACCTGTAATCCCAGCACTGGAGAGGCTGAGGCAGGACGATTGAGAGTTCAGGGCCAGTATGGGATACATAGTGAGACCATGTCTCAAAACACTGTAAGTAAATAAGTAAAGCCTTGAGATTGGAGGATGGAGAGACAGACACCATGGACTGCACCTTGGTGCACACCAGCCTTTGGAGGTCGGGAAGATGAAAAAGAATCAGCAAGGGAGGCAAGAAAGGGGATCTGCAAGGTAGGAAGATCCAGAGAGCATTGTTCTTAAAAGCTGGTGAAAAAATGTTTCAAGAGTGAGGGGATGGTCAGTGGTGTCAGAGGTCCATGCTAGGGCTGGGGTGTAGGTCAGTGGTAAAGTACATGCCTAGCATGTTCAAGGTCCTGAGTTTGATCTCCAGTGCCATTAAAAAAAAAAAAAAAAAAAGTCCTACTAGTATAGATTTAAAATCAACCATTGGTTTTGAATATATGAGGTCCATTTGAGACTTTTTTTTCCTCTGTATTTGGGAATTGAACCCAGGACCTTGCATATGTTAGGCAAATGCTCTACCACTATGCTGCGCACCCTGAACCTTTTTAATTTTTTTTGAAACAGGGCCTCGCTAAATTGTGCATGTTGCCTCTGGCCTCAAACTTGAGATCCTCCTTCCTCTGCCTCAAGTCGGTGGAATTGCAGGCATGGGCCATAGTGCCTAACACCCACTTGAGGTCTTGACCAGAGCTGTTTTGGTGAGTGGTAGGAAAGATAGCTTACTCCACGTGGGCTTGGGAGAGGCAAGATGAGCAACGTAAAGCCAGTGATATTGGCAACTCCTTTGAGTAGTTTTGTTACGAAAGGAAGCCCAGGGTGCTAGCTTTGTGTTACTACAACAAAATACCTGAGGCAACTAACTTTATGAAGAGGTTTATTTAGCTCTCAGATTTAGAGGTTCAAGGACATGGTGCCTGTACAGGCTCGGTTCTAATGAGGCCCTCATGGCAAATGGTGAATGGCAGGACCACTAATCAGGGCAAGTGCTCACATCTTCAACAGGAAGGAGAGTAAGAGGTAGGCAGGACCAAACTTAGGCTTTCATGGGTTCTCTCCGGAGAACTACCTCAGAAGCTAGTTCTTAAGGGACTTGTTCTTTTAGGACTTGTTACTTCTGAGGGCACACCCTCAGTGACCTAAGGACCTCCCTTTAGGCTCTGCCTCTCAAAGTTCTACCACCTGACAGTGCCACCCTGGGAACCAAGACTTTAACTCCAGTGGCCCAATGGGAACCCTTAAACCACACCAAAGCCGTTACTAAGAAATGAGGCAGTGGGAGCTCTGAAGGATATGAAGTAAAGATGGGATTTTTAGTGGTGGCTGATATTTTTAATTTGGGAAAAATAAGTACATTTCTATGCTAATTTTATCAATCCAGTAGAGAGAAAACTTGATATTGTAACAGGGAGAGAATTACTGGAGCCATGACCTTGAGTTTCTAAACTTGACCATGACCAAAATACATATATTAGCATAACAAAAGATCAGTTCATACACCATCTAAGAGACTCTGCGACCTCTTATTTTATTTGGAATGTTGCTGCTGCTCTTCTTCTTCTTCTTCTTCTTCTTCTTCTTCTTCTTCTTCCTCTTCTTCCTCTTCTTCTTCTTCTTCTTCTTCTTTTTTTTTGCAGTACAAAAGAGTTGAACCCAGGGTCTCACACATGCTTTCTTGCAAATGCTCTCCCACTGGGTTGTACCCCTAGCCAATTTTTTTACTTTTTATTCTGAGACAGGGTCCTACTAAATTATATAAGCTGTCTCTGGCCTCAAACTTGCAGTCCTCCTGCCTCAGCCTCCCAAATTGCTGGAATTACACGTGTGCCACGACACCCAGCTAGGAATGCTCCTAGATTCTTTATATATGCTACCCTTAATCTTTTTGTATGTATGTGGTACTGAGGGATTGAACCCTGGGCCTCGTGCTTGCATGCTTTGCAAGTGCTAGACCACTGAGTTGCAGCCCCAGCCCTTTTTTTTTTTTTTTTTTTTTACTTTTTTGAGACAGAGTCTCGCTAAATTACACAGACTGCCTCTGGTCTCAAACCTGCGATCCTCCTGCCTCCACCTCCCAAGCTGCTGGGGATTACAGGCGTGTGCCACTGCACCCGGTGCTATCCTTAACCTTTATGTAGCAGAACCCACAGCTGGCCCCAAGCTGTAGTAGAACTTTTTTCACTAGGGTAGATGACATCTTTTGGTTTACATATAACACGTGAACTCTACAGGGAGGAATTCAACTGTTTTCCATAACTTGGGTTTAAACATATTAAAAATACATTGGATGGCAGGTGGAGAGGCCATGAGAAAAGCCAGAATAAAGAAAGGGACAAGGTCCTTGAAAGAAAATTACCTTAAATCAAGAAGTCAGGTGTGCAGGGCATGGTGGAACATGCCCATAATCCCAAGCACTCTGGCAGCTGAGGCAGGAAGATTGCGAGTTTGAGGCCAGCCAGGATACACAGCTGAGGTGAAGGCCATCCAGGGCTATATAATGACATAGTGAGACTTTGTCTTAAAAAAACAAACACAACAAAACAAAAGTCAGGCATAATGGGCTGGAGTTATCACTGGCCCTGTGATACGAGGTAAGTACTAGTTTTATATAAAGCAAGTGGCTATACTTAACCCATTCCCACCTCCTGGGGATAGCTATATGTCCAGTAAGGTAAGGGCTGTGTGATTCAAACAAACAGAAACCAATTAGCTCAGAATAATTGTTTTACTAAGACCCCAGAGCTCTATGCAGCTGAACCTTTTCTGTGGATTGAAAATGATAGAACTGTTGGAAGAGGAAGGAAAGAATTCTAACCAGCAGTGGCAGAAAGAATAGATGTTCCTGGGCAGTTAGGGCCAATGCTAGGACAGTGTCCCAATGGACGCCTGAGTGACCTTTTGCCTGTAGCAGGTGGTACAAGGAGATGAGAGTAGGTCAGACCGGGGTCAATCAAGGGCTGGAAGCAGCAGCTAGGACACTGTGACTACTCTCCCTCAAAAGGAAAGA
Source organism: Pedetes capensis (assembly GCA_007922755.1). NCBI lineage: Eukaryota > Metazoa > Chordata > Mammalia > Rodentia > Pedetidae > Pedetes > Pedetes capensis. Next base: position 58,973 of record VMDO01009718.1, read on the forward strand.
AAAGTGAGAGAGAAACACAGTGAAGGAATTGCATACTTTCACTTGGCAGGTCTCGGCTGGTGACCCAGTAGACGTGGGTGAGTTGCCAACTACTGTTGCCTAGGATGTCCCAACTATAGTAATAACAACTTTAGAAGGTAGATAATTGTTATTCCATTTTACAAATGGATTCAGAATGGTTAATGATTTGCCACATCTTCCTAGTCAGGAAGCTGGAATGCAGACATGGTTTTGCCTGTCCCCACGTTCATGACCTGCTGCTTCCACACATCAGAACTGTCACATTGCACCAGACACCATACTCTGCAGATCCTCAGAATTAGTTTAGCTCTTGCTTCTGCACAGCGTTCGTTATGAGACTTATGGCTCCCAGGGACATCTGAGTGCAGATTCTCACTGGAATGGCAACTCTTTTAAACTCTGATTCCATAGCCCTATAGATTTTTTTTTTTTTTTTTTGAGATAAGGTCTTACTGTGTAGTCCAGGCTGGACTTACAACTCATAGTCCTCTTGCCTCAGTGCTCCTGAGTGCTGGCATCACAGGCATGTGCCATGACACCTGGCTTTAGGGACTATTTTAGAAGGCAAAACATTATGGTTTGCAACCAATCAAGATGAGAAGGAAATGTCCATTTGAAACTTTACCATAAATACTAAAATATTAGTGCCTGCCCTTTTTAATTTTTTATTTTTTTGATGAGGTCTTGCTGTGTAGCCCAGACTGGCCTGGAACTCACTATGTAGCTACATAACCCAGATAGGCCTCAGCCTCCCAAGTCCTGGGATTACAGGCATGCACCACCACACCCAGCTAGATCATGCATTATTAGTGACAACAATATCACTTCCAAGGAGATGAAAATTGGTTCTTAGAGGAGGGTGGCAAAAATATCTAATCTTGCTGTCATGTAAAGTACAGATGTACTTACAATAGCTATCCCGTGTATTTGTGGCATCAATTTTTCTGGTGTTTAGGGAAAATGTGTAAAAAAATTCTGTAGAACAAAAATGAGAAAGGGTATATGGAGTATGAAAAAGTGAGACTGTTGAGTGTGCACTGTGTCCCAGGAACGTGGCCTCACTTGACTGTATTAATTGTGGGAGTAACAACCTGCTGAGTGCTCCCAGCTGCCCCCTTTCCCCCATCGTTTCTCACTTGTAATAGCTTCCCAGTGGGAACAGCGCTGTGTGACGCTTGCTGGGCAACAGAGCTGCAGTTAGGGATATCAGTGTCTGATCCGGCTCAGAGCTGTGGGGTGACCTTGGACAAGCTCTGCTGCCTCCTGGAACCTGGCCCACCTCATCTCTGTGATTTATGTCTCTGTTTGGTACTGCATCGCTGATTTTTTGCTGAGGAAAGCAGAGTCCTCTTGGGCCAAACACAGAACAGCGGTCAGGCAGCCTCAAGGCTGCAAGAGCAGAAAAGTGAAGGTCAAAAAGAGCAGTATCATAGGACAGAGAAAAACACAGGTGGAAAGGCAGAAGGGTGGGATTCAAACAGGAGAGATCTCAAAGGGAACCTCTGGAGGTGAGGCATGGGCATAGCCCCCACAAGAGGCTCTCTGCCTGCAAACGCAGGATAAGAAATTCTGCTGGGAAAATCACCATCCTGGTGACAGGCACATGCAGTGAGAAGCAGGACCTTCAGGGTCTCCTGTTATCCAAACCAAAGCATTTATTAAGTGCTTAATTGAATGTGTTCTGGGTAAGGACCCCATTCTACTAAATGCTACCAGAGTACCAAGTATGTACCCCCTGGCACTAGAATCTAATTACAGCTTTCATGATTGTATTTATTTATTTACTAATTTACTTACATGCAGCTGGGATTTAGCTCAGTTGGTAGAATGCCGCTCTGCAGTCTCTGAGGTCTTGGGTTCGATTCCTAGCACCACAAAAATGGGAGAAGGATGTGGGAATCCACTCCCAAGGCAATCCTGAAACAATCAGCCATTGAAAACCCTGTGAGGGTTGCTATGAATTGGATACAACTTAACAGCACCTAACAACAACAAATTTACTTACATACTTACTTTTATTTATTTTGTCAGTATTATAGAGTTAAACCCAGGGTCTTGCACCTGCTAGCCAAGTGTTCTACCACTGCGATGCACCCCTAATCCTTTCTTTTAATTTTTATCTTGAGATGGGATCACGGTAAATTGTGCAGGCTGCCTCTGACCTTGAATTTGTGACCCTCCTTCCTGCCTTAGCCTCCAGAGTTGCAGATGATTTTTAAAGATATCTGCTCTACCAGTATTAGTTGAA
>VMDO01009718.1:61341-75769 GCA_007922755.1 Pedetes capensis
AAAAAAAAAAAAAAAAAAAAAAAAAAAAAAAAAAAAAGAAAAGAAAAGAAAAGAAAGAAAAAGAAAAAAGAATTTAGTCTTAGAAAAATAAAGAAAAAAGGAGGGTGGGATTTAGTCTTACTGTTGCTAACAAGGGCCACTTCTAGGTCTCTTCTCTTCGAATTCTTTAATTGGCTTGTGCAAATAGGTTAATAACATAGTTCCATACATAGTTTTAGCCATGGTCAGTGTTCTCTGTTGTGGACTATCAGAGAATGGACTTACAAACTCAAATATCTGTGGGGATCACATTGGTACCATAAATATGCAGCTGAATTAAGCCAAGTTGGACAGGTGGACACTGTCATAACTGGAGCCTCATGTCTCCTCAGAAGTGAACAGCCCCTGCTCAGCTGGACAGACCACCAGCCCAGGGTGTAGATTTTTGATCCTTGTAAAAAATGCCAGAAATAAGCATTTTATGTAAAATCCTTTGGAGTTTTCGGTATAGCTTTTTAATTAAAAATTCAAAATATATGAAAGTGGAAAGAATAGTTCAATGAATACCCACATAACCATAACTAGATTTATTCATCCACCATTAGAATTTTGCTGCATTCCCCTGCTTTCTCCACCCCCCACTTCTTTTAGCTAAGCCATTCCCCTAAACATTTAGCATGAATCTCCTAGAATAAAGACATTCTATATGACAGCATTGTGATTTTCACACTTAAGAAATTTATCAACTCAGTACTGGTATCTAATATGCTGTCTATGCTCAAATTTTTCATTGTCCCAATAATCGCATATAACTATGTATAACTTAAAATGTATAAAAACTAATATATATGGTTGGTATATATATCTGTCTTTCACTAGTAGTATTTTTTTATGTATGTATGTTTGGTATTAGGGCGTTGAACCCAGGGCCTCATGCATGCTTTTTGCAAGCACTCAACCGCTGTGCTATATCCATAGCCTCATTTTTCACGTTGTATTTTGAGATAGGATCTCACTAAGTTATGCAGGCTCCCTTTGGCTTTGAACTTGTGATCCTCCTGCCTCTGCTTCCTTAGTTGCTGGGATTAAAGGCATGTGCCACTGGTATTAACTAGTGGTTTTAATATCCATTGATGACCCTTGCCTGAATCAATTATAGTAAGAGTTATTGTAACACAGTGGTTTTTCTGTAGTTCTTTGCACTCATTAGTTATGATTTTTCTGTAAAAAGAATTTACCTTTACCCCCAAGCACATACTTTTTAGTATTACTATGTATTCATGAATTTTTAAGTTCAACATGTTATACACTGTTACCACTGTCTTTATTAATTTCTTATTATGATTACAATTTTTATTTTTTTATTTTTTATTTTTTATTTTTATTTTTTGGTACTGAGGGTTGAACCAGGGCCTTGCGCTTGCATGTTTTACAAGTGCTGGACCACTGAGCTTCTGGCTCCAGCCCATTTTTTTTTTTTTTTACTTTTTGAGACCAGGGTCTCGCTAAATTACGCAGACTGCCTCTGGTCTCGAATTTGTGATCCTCCTCCCTCCGCCTCCTGAGCCACTGGGATTACAGTCGTGCGCCACCACGCCCTACTCACTATTTTGGTTTTTTGAAACAGTCTGACTATATACACTAGCTGCCTTGGGTCTTGCTGTGTAGCTTAGATTAGCCTCAAATTCACAGCTGTCCTCCTCCCTCAGCCTCCAGAGTGCTGGGATTATAAGTGTGTGCCACCATGCCCAGCTTCTGTCTTTATTGATTTTGATTCTTCAAGTGTCGAGCATTTGAGCTCCTTTGACCTCATTCCAGAGTACTGACAGATGTTTGACATTGTTTGAGCAGTTCTTTACAGTGTAGTACAAAAAAATGTTCCAGGCTCATCCTGCCCCAGCCCTGTGATCAGCCATTTCTCCAGGACCCCTGGTTCTTTTTATAATAAAATCTGATTTTAAAATGTTAATGAATATTTAAAAAAAATTATCAGCACCATTCAGGCCTAATAAAACACATCTGCAGATGCTTTTTGACCTTTAAGCTGCCAGTTTGGGGCTTTTGGATTTATATGGCTTTCATTATATGCAGGCATTCTCATCAGAAACCAGCAGAGATCTCTCTGTTGATGTTCATCACTAATACACAGTATAGATAGCTGTGGGTGGTTTATGTAAACTGGTTGTCAATAACATGGAAGGCAGCAGAGCATTTCCTTGCCCACAGAGATAGAAACCAACAGCCCCTTATCATCATCTCTATTTGTTCAACAAGTGGAGACTTGTTTAATTTTATTTTTACAAGATAATGTGCAAACTGCAAATAGTAACAGATTGTTTTGTTTGCTTATTCAAAGATTTTTTTGGCTTAACCCACAATGTGTTTCTCTGAAAGATTGTATTCCTGCTGTGTAGTGAACTCCTAAGTGATAAAGCTGCCATGCAAATATTTCAAGAACAAAAGAAACAGATCAACAAGCTGACTCGTTAAAGTCTTCAAGACCTCCAGTTTGTAAGGAGATTAAGCACGCACCACCATCTGTCAGTGTCCTCTGCTCCTATACACATCCTGCCGCACACCATAGACTCCAGAAAATAAAATGCCACCAGGCAAGAGGAGGCAGAATAAAAGACATTTTGTAAAGCTTTACTTTATTTTTATTTGACAAATAATTTGGTTAGATTTTTTAGGAGGAGGTGCTGAGAATCAACTCATGCATGGTAATTGTATATATTTATGAGTACTTTGTGATTTTTGATACATGTTTACATCGTGGCACGATTGAATGAAAGTAATTAGTATATCCATCACCTGAAATTATCATTTTTTTGTGGTGAAAACACTTAAAATCCTTTCTTTCAGGTATTTTGGAATATGCAATGCATTATCATTAGCCACAGTCACCTTGCTGGGCAGTAGAACACCAAACCTTCAGAATGAGGGATTTTATAATTCACTTTGATAAAAATGTAATTATTTTATGGCTTTTTTTAAACCACATAAATTATTTTTATTTCCAACCAGTAACATTCCTAGATAGTGGTGTTGTTGGTTCCCATTGGGTAGGGTCCAATTCATAGCAAGCCTATGTACAACAGAATGAAAAACACTACCCGACACTGCGCCATGCCCACCACTATTTCTGACAGTGCTTCTCCACTATTCATGGTGTTTTTTATGGCTGATTGTTTTGGGAGTATGCTGCGAAGTCCTTCTCCCAAGCCTACAGCACCCAGTATTCGCAGGTGGTCTCTCATCGAGGACTAACCAGGCCCAACCCTACTTAGCTTCCAAGATCTGACAAGATCAGATGCCAAGGTGGTATGGCTGCAGACCTAATATTTCTAAATAGACAACCTATATTACATGCAATTATTATAAAACATCCAAACCATACTAGAAGGTAGTAATTTTTATGTGGAATGAAAAGCTTTTTAAATGGCCCAGGCATGTGCCTCTTTCATTTTAACTTTTTAAAATGCTTTACACTTTTATATTTGGCAGGATTCATATTTTAGGCCACAAGATTTCTCTTTCTTTCCTCCCTCCCTTCCTTCCTTCCTTCCCTCTTTCCTTCTTTCCTTCTTTCTTTTGAGTCTGTGTAATCCAGGCTGGCCTGGAACTTTCTGTGTAGGCCTTGCTGGCATTGAACTTGCATCAATCCTGCCTTAGCCTTCACAAATTTGTCTTCAACAGACATATTTTCTTGGTAGTTTTTAACCTTCTTTATTGCTTGCTTACTTTAAAAGCTCTCTAGTAAAAATTCTTCTGGATTAAATTGTGTGATTTGGAATCTTTGAACTCTATCTCCCTTTCTGTTGGAACAGTGAAAGGTAGGAATTTCAAAACCAACTGATGCTGTCAACCACACAGTAAGAACCAAACAAATGATTTGCTTTGTAACTATCAGTAAGTTGCTGGATTAATTTTTGGCTGTGCTGATGTTATTTTTCATTGTGATTACAGTTGTACTATTAATTCTTTCATAGGACTTTTCACGTGCTTTATTAGTCAATAAAACAGGTCAAGCATCCACTGCATGCATCGCTGGTTGTAATGGGTTTTGAGAGAAATCCAGAAGTGATCTGAACCTAAATCTCTGTCCAGAGGACCAGCCTGGCCCATTCTATCCCTCTCTGTTGTTCTCTGGCAAGCCTTCAATACACCTCAGACCCTTGAGCTCTCTATTCAATAAGGCCAGCTTTTTCAATATTCTTCCCATGCCATATTGTCCTATCTTTGCCTTCTCTAGGGAGCCCCCTAAACCAGATCTTAGCCACAGTGGCTGCCTTGGGATGCTTGACATTTGGTAAAGCTTCCCTTTCTCAAGAGCAGGTGTTACAGAAGGATTCCTTGGCAGCCCCAGGAAAGTTGAGGAATATTCTTCTCTAGCCTGGAGGTGGTTGTAATAATATAAACAGATTTTTTTTTATATATAATGAATATAGCTTCTACCTCTTGCAACACTGATCTACTAAGTAGTTCTATGAAACTAACTTTAAAATATTTAACTTGGTTTTATAACATAGTGAAGGGACTTATACAAATCACTTTAATCCATTTGTATGAAAAGTAATATATACCTATTTTTTAAAAAAGACCAAAAACTTGAAGGTACAAAAGAATGTAAAGTGAAAAGAAAATCTCTCTTGCCCTTCGCTCTCCATTCTTATTCCACCCTCCAACAACCACAGTTTCTCAGGTACCATTCTAGAAGATTTTCTTGATTCTCCAAGGACATGTAGTACCTTTTAAAAGCCAGACATAAATGCTATCATATTGTATATACTGTTCTGTAATTTCTTTTTTGTTATTAATAGTATATCTTGGACATCTTTGCAAATCAATACATAGTGATATGCCTCATTCTTTTTAACAGCTACATAATATTTCATCATTTGAGTGTACTATAAAGTCATAATGTTGATTTATCTCATTACTATTGATGGACTTTCAGGTTTTTCTAGTGGGAAATCATGTATATATTCTTTTAGATTGACTACTTGTGGGTGATGAAGAAAATAGCAGAATCGGGGACCAAAGAGCCATGTGCTAATTACTATGCATCCTTTGTTGTCAAATGCACTCCTTGGTCTGATGTTGTGTGGACTCCCATGCCAGTAAAGCAGACATGGGAACCCTTGGATTGTGGGGCAAGCAGAAAAGCCAAAACCCAACTCTGGAGTTAGTATCAATTCCAGGACGGACAAATTGCTACCCCACAGCTACCCCAAATGTATGGTGGTCACAGTACAGTGGATTGCTACTGTGTCCATACTCAGGTGTCCTACACCGGATTTCTGTTGTCCAGCTCCAGCCTACATAATCACTTGATGTCTCATGGTTGGTGACTCCCTCTTCTATGGCCCAGTGACAAGCCAGGAGCCAGACGACTCTAGCATGCTTGGACATGCTGAGTCAGACAGCCTAAGTGGTAGAGCAGCTTTGTCCTGCTGCAGAGTACTCTCTATCTACTAGTCAGTGTTGGCAGCTTTCCTAATCACTTGGTGAATTAGACAGAGCAGTATTCCCAAGGGCTGCATATGCTGCCTTCAAAATCCAGAGATCCACCAGGAGCAATGCCTCTTTTTAAGTGGTAGGAGATCCAAGGTGCAATCATTGTCCTTTACTTTAAAGAGAATATCTCAGCTGGGTGAAGTAGCACATGCCTTTAATCTCAGCAACTTTGGAAGCAGAGGCAGGAGGATTGCAAATTTGAGGCCAGAGGGAGCCTATGTAACTTAGCAAGAACTTGTCTCAAAATGCAAGGTAAAAAATGGGTTGGGGTATGGTTCAGTGGTTGAGAGCTTACAAAGAAAACGTGGGTGAGGCCCTGGTTTCTACTCCCTAGTATAAAAAAAAATGTAAAGAGGATATCTCTACATCCTCTGAACTCCTAGAATGTCACCCATATGCCATTCTCCAGCACCCTACTGCACACATGGGTCTTAAATGGACGTCTAGTATACTTACCATTTTTATTCACCAGGAAGCCCCAAAAGTATGACATCACCAATACAATGGAGCAGCATAATATTACGTGGAGTGTCAACAGATCAGGATCCCTGTGGACTATATTGTGACAGAGAATTGAGTCAGGGGCTCACTAAGTTATGCAGGCTGCCTCTGGCCTCGAACTCGAGATCCTCCTGCCTCTGCCAGGAGAGGTACCACATCTAGCCTGGCAGTTGTAATCAGAAAGTGAATTGGCTAGGGCAGGATGGGGAGCACCTCCTCTGCAGCCTTTACATCTTTGAGGATGTTACTAATCCCTGCGGTTTCTCTTGGGATGTGGTTTTGCATCTGATTTACTATTTTGACCAGGGTTGTGTTGGGAGAAGGGAAGTAGTTACACAGGGTTCTTTTCAACCATTTCTGCCTTATTGGTTCTTACTCCACAGTTCATGCAACCAATGTGAGGGGCTGGTAACTGCAAAGTGTATCTGTCCCCAATTTTACACTGGAGAGTGGAGGAAATCATCTCACGGGTGGGTCTAATGGACCCATTAGGCCCACAGTGAGACAGTATTCCAAGCTGGGGCCATGAGCGCATTTGGGGTCCCCAGATATCAGTGCCAGCTCAGACCTTGTAGCCACCTCATTTTTCCCAGTTACTCTGGTAGATGGCCACAAATACCTTTGGGAAACATTTGAGGGAACTCATGTGGCATCACAATGTCCTTCTCTAAGGTAATTTTGGTTTATAAACTGACAGATCTCGAAACTGGGTGAAAAACTGTAGGTTTTCCATTCTAGAAGTTGACATCAACTTTCTGTTTGCCAACCCTCGATTTCTTCTGGTAAGACAAGTCAAGCAACATGCTGGCAGCTGCCCTTCATTCTCACTTATATCGACTCCATGGTCACCTCCTATCTGTGCAGCAGCATAGATTTCTGTGAAATGAAGTATTCTGGCTTTGCAACCCATTGTGGCCATCATGTGACCTTTGCCACTCTCAGCCCCGGGGCTCTGCCACTCTGGAATCTTACTCCCATTGGAAGCAGAGATCCTGGGTCGCATTGTAGCATCTTCAGCCTCCTGAGGACAAGTCTGTCCACTCAGCCACAGAGGACAGCTACCAGGGAGCTCCTCAAAGATGCCAGTGATTCCCTGCTGCTTTAGTAGGGAGAATACCTTCTGAGTCTCCCAAGGAAACATAGTCAGGTGCTAGGATTTGTAAGGGCTAGGATTCAGCTCAGTTGTTAGAGTGCTACTCTGTAGTCTCTGAGGTCCCAGGTTCAATTTCCAGCACGACAAAACTGGGAGAAGTACGTGGCAATCCACTCCCAAGGCAATCACGAAACAATCAGCCATTGAAAACCCTATGAGGGTCGCTATGAGAAAGACAGGACTTGACGGCACCTGACAGCAGCAGCAGCAGGATCTGCAGCCCTGCATAATACATCCACTCTGGTCGGCATTTCCACCTCCTTCAGGTCCCAGACCCTTCCTCAGTACGATGCCGAAGAAGTTCCAGCATGTTCTACCTTATCTGCTGAAGGCCCAACCTTTGGAGCGCTACTCCAGCCACACATTTTTAACTATCTTCAGGTGTCACCCTCAGAAATTAAGTCCCCGTGATAGGTCAGTGCTCCTATATCAATGACTTTCCCCCATCCAGCCTTATATTTATTTCATCATGCCCATGGTTCAACACCCTTGGGCTTCCTGCTGGTGTGGATGAGCCAGGTCTTGTAATCCTTCAAATACAGTTTTTTCCTTCTTGCTGCCTTCCCGGGGCACTGTTACCACCTCATCCTAGGTAGGGTCTCTGGACCCTGGGAGGAGTGAGGGTTGACTCTGACAAGGACCTATGGAGACACCTGCGTCAAGTGAAGAATGTCTGGGTCTCCGTGTAAGCATGGCAGGTCACCTATGGCAACGGGAAGAAGCTGTTGCTCCCAACCCGGAGGGTAAATTGAGAATTTAGTGTTCCCAGTCTCATCTCCCCAAGTGCTGCCATCCCACATCTCAGGACCCTTTTCTTTTCTGGCCACAGCCCTGACTTCGGCAGAGAGACCAGTGGAAGCCCTATACTGTCTCCTTTGTGGCCCTGTTGCTCTTAAAATTCAGACTTGAAATTGATTTTCATGACAGTCTGTCCTGTGTCTTCAGGAGATAAATGTAAACTGCCAGAGAGGCCTCTGACCCCATAGCTAACCAGTGGCTCACCTGAACCTGTCATTTTCTCTGTTCAATGATTTAAAGGTATCAATAAAAGCCAAATCACCCCATAACCCTCATAAGTGCCACAGCTGCTGCATAAGCCAACCTGCACCTCATTCAAAGCCTCCCCTGATGAAAGTCTTGGTAATTGTGTTGCTGCAGCTCTCCAGCTCCCTCCCATTCCACTTGCCACCTACCATGGTCCTCATTACCATCTGAGGTTGGTCCAGCTGGAACTCCATCTGTAAATCTGCATGCTGGGCCCACTGCTAATACCAAGAGTCTTAGCCTGTGCACGCCCCAGAAATTGAAACTAGACAAGAGACTGTGTCGCTTGTTTAATTTGGAAAGAGGAACCAGAAAGCAGAAGCTGGGGACAGGAGGGCAAGGGAGGAAGAAAAGCCAGTGCAGGAGGCAGCAGGGCCTCCACTCCTTGAGTGTCCTGACGTGCTGGTCTGCAGATCCCTGGGAAATATGAGGGACTCATTCTTATAAGGGAGGGAAGGGCATCACGGTCCTCTCTTCTGGGTGGGTGGTAACTGCTGGAGGATTCCTGTAAAAGTGTCTACATAACTAAGACCTAGAGTTGAGCATTTTAAAGGCCTGTAAAAAGTATTTTACTGGGACAACTCCCACTTTCTAAACTTTAATTTTTCTCCTTTTGTTATTTACCACAGTTGTGGTAAGAAGAATGTTTTTGAAAAGAGAATAGGAAATAGCTATTGAGAAAATGGTCTGTTGTTTTCCCCTGAAGCACAGGAACAGAGAAAATATCCCCCTACTCTCCCCACAAAGAATGTGGGCTAGAGAATCCTTGACACCCGAGGGACAGGAGAGATCACAGATGTGGTGGTCTGGACGCTGGTCTACCCAGACCCCTATAGATCACAAACCCAGTACCTTCAAGGAGCAGACAGTGTTGGAGAATTGATTCCTGTCCACAAGTAAATATTTTTTCTTATTTTTCTTGAAATATGTAGTCATTACTATTGCTTATAGATTTTTCCATTTTCAATAGAAAATTGGGTACATTAAATATTTCACTTTTAAACTTAATATAAGAAATCAATAACGTGTGAGTGGTGCTAAAGGGCAACTCGGTGTAAGAGAGTGATAGGAAGTGATGGGGATCGCAGCAAACTAAAGCCCATAGGCCTGCACGGTGCAGTGGTGCACGCCTAGTACCCCAAGACTCTGGAGGCAGAGGCAGGAGGATCACAAGTTCAGGCCAGAGGCAGCCATGTAACTTAGTGAGACCCTGACTTGAAAAAATAGTGAAGGGGCTGAGAGTGTAGCTCACAGGTAAAGCACTAGTAGAGTATTCATGAGACCCTGGGTTGAACTCCCCATTACCACAATAAATAAATAAGAAAGAAAATGAAAGAAAAAGAGGGAAAGAAGGAATAAAAGGAAAGGAGGAAGGGAGGGAGGGAACAGGCCTTCTCCAAAGTGGACAGGTGCCCTCAGCTTTAGCTCATCAATGCCACAGAGACAATTAGTGTAGAGTTAGTAGATCTCCAGCATTTTCCAAAGCATCTTGATAACTAGAATTTGTTTCCTTTTTCCCTTCCTCCCTTCCTTTCTTCCTTTTTCCCTCCCTTACTCCCTCCCCTCCCTCTCTTTTTCTCTTTCTTTTTGTTTCTGTTTTTCCCTTTTTTTTTTTTTTTTTTTCAGTACTGGGGGTTGAACTCAGGGCCTTGTTCATGCTAGGCAAGTGCCCTTTTTTTACTTTTTAATTTTTTTATTTTGAGATGGGTTCTTGCTAAGTTGCCCAGGCTGTTTTTCCACAGACTAGGGTGGCAGGTGAGGTTGGTGGGATAGTTTCAGGATGATTCAAACAGATTACATTTACTGTGTAAATACAGGTGAAGCTTCACTTGCTCACCTCCTGCTGTGCATTCCCCTTCCAGGGGTCAGGGACCCCTGTTCTAGACCAAACATAAATGAAGGACAGTGGTAATGGACTAGAAAGGACCACTGAGACTTTTAAGACTGGATCAGCACAAAATGGAAGGCTTAGAGATAAGACCCAGCTGGAGACTTTGGCTTCACATAACCATAGATAGGAAAGAATTATAATTAAATGAGCCCTGACATCTTTGTAGTATATATGGTAATTTAGTCTGTCCTATCTATTAAGATTATTCATCTGTATACTTACAGGTTAGGTAAGCCTGTAAACAGTCTGTCCATCTTGTTGCTTGGCTCTTGTCACCTAATGCCTTTTCATGTCCCCAAAGAAGTCCCTTCTACACTGAACTAGAAATGTAACCCTCATGAAGGCAAATGTTCACAGTATTGGAGTTGTGATTAAAAGCTCCAGGGTATGGGTTGCAAACTGGTTTGGGGACTGGTGGTGTCCCTCTGAGTCTTCCTGAGGTCAATGGAATCAGTGGTGAGAGAGGAAGGTGGTTGGAGATGCTGAATCCACAGTGTCTCCTGGTCCCCCACAGCACAGACACCTCTTCCATTAAGGTCAAATGACCTTTGATCCCAACCAAGAAGCCCCCCAGGTTCCCATCAGTCTACTCTCTATCTGACCTTTCAGCAGTGTCTGTCACCCCTGACCACTTCTCCTTCTCCTTCCATGATATGCCTGTGGCTTTATGCTTGTATCTTCTCTCTTATCTTGGCCAACACCTTCCCTTTTTCCTTTTCTGCTGCCTTGCCATCCTCCCATGCCTGAGTATTCAGATCCTTTGGACCTCTGCCCATCTCACTCCTGCTCCATCTGCGGCTCCACTCACACACATGCTGACTCTCTGGCTTTATCTTAAGCTCAAGCTCTACCTAGCCTGACAACTCCACTTGGGGATCTCAGAGTCCCTACTGATTCTCAAAGGACCAAGAACCATGGTTTCTTCCTCCGAAGCCTGCTCCTCCTGCTCACAAGGGCATCTGCACCCCTCATTGTCCAGACCTTCCCCACCCCCATGTCTTGCCTTCATTTCATCATCATGACCTGATTATGCTAACAACAAAATATTCTCAGATCAGTGCCTCTCTTGCCGTCTCTCCTGCCTCTGCTCTCCTCCAAGCCGCTGTGATCTCTTACCTGTCAACAGGTTCTGCATTGTGTCCTCTTATCTGTTTTTGCCTTCTCCAAACCATTCCAAATCTTGCTGCCACAGTGAGCTCTTAAAAACCCATGTGGTATTGTATCATATCTCACTAAACTTCTTTCTACTGTACTTAAGCTAAAGTGTCAATTTCTTTCTTTATTTTTTCTTTATCTTTTTGTGGCACTTGGGGGTTGAACCTAGGGCCTCACACATGCTTTGCAAGTGCTCTACCACTGAGGTGCACCTCCAGCTCTCCTACCCCACTTTTTTTTTTCTTTTTATTTTGAGACAAGGTCTCACTAAATTACAAAGGCTGCTTCTGGCCTCCAACTCACTATCCTCCTGTCTCTTCCTCCTGACTTGCTGAAATTACAAGTGTGTGCCACCACGCCTGGCTAAATTTCTTAGCATGGCCTGCAAAGCCCTGCAGGACTTGCCTTCTGACTGGCGAGCAGGCTGCAGTCCATGAGCTTCCCTTGCAAGGCACAATCTTTTTCACCTCCTTAAGTGGCTCCATTTCCCTCCTGGCCCAGGGCCAGGCATTCGATCTGGAACACTGCTGCCTGTCTCCACCACCACCCCTGCCTTTGGTCTAGTTAGACCTTATCCTCCAGGATGCAACTCCAGTTCACTTCCTCAGGGCCAGTCTCTCTGAGGCAGCCCAATTTCTCATAAATGGAAGGCTTTTCTGGCACTTCATTCATTATTGAGGGCTTGAGTCCTCTGCCTCGTTTACCGGCATGTATGTCCTTCATGCCCAGCTCAGTGCCTGATGCTGTGCAGGTGCTCTGCAGGTATTTGTTGAATACATGAATACAGCCAGGTCGGGGAATGTCTTCATGAGAGCACTGTCCAGATCAGATATCTGCTGCTCTGGAGAAGTTTTAGGCTACTTGGAGTCCTGGAAACCTAGAGTTAATAATTTATTTGTAATTTAATATTTTGAATCTCTAATTAAGATGTAGTTTTAGTAATCAGTCTTTCTAAATTAAAGTTATTCTAAAAATAGGCTGAGAGACTTGCTGTGTTGTTGACAGCACCGTAAGCTCTCCAAAGAAGTGACTTGACAATACTCATAACAAGCCTTAGCTTGTCTGTATGCTCCTGAAAACTGGCCAGGTACGGCAAAAATGTACTCCTGGCAGAAGGGGAGATATGTGTGATCCTTTTGGAAAACAATTTGACCATATCTATTTGTTGGTGTTGGTGTTGTTATTAGTTGGGTCTGATTCCTAGTGACCCAATGTACAACATGACAAAACACTCTCTGACACTGTGCCATGCCTGGCACTATGTCGGTGCTTCTCTGCTATTTATAGGGTTTTCAATGACTATACCTATTTAGAGCTTCAAAATTGTGTCTTGGGGCTCTAGATTTTACCTAGCTAAGTTTAGTTCATTCTTACTTATTGAACCCTTAACTTAATGGCCAATTCCTCAAAGAGATCTTTCCTGGACCATCCAATTCTCAAATTTGTTGTTGTTAGGTGCCATTGAGTCAGGTCTGACTAATAGCAACCCTATGTACAACAGAATGAAACAGTCCCCAACACTGTGTCATGTCTGGCACTATTTCAGTGCTCTTCTGCTATTCAGAAGGTTTTCAATGGCTGATTGTTTTGGGGATGGGCTACCACATCCTACTCCCATTTTTGTGGTACTGGAGATCAAACCCAGGGTCTTAGCACAGAGCAACACTCTACCAACTGAGCTAAAACCCCAGCCAAATTCTCAAATTAGGTACCCTTTTCCTCGATTTTCATAACATTTATCATTTTTATAATTACTACTCCAATGTCTACCCGCCCTTCTATATTTTAAGCTCCATGTGGGTGGGGGCAGTACTTTCCCCTTTATTTTCTCACACTTAGAGCTATTGCACAGCCGTGTGCGCCTTCAGATATGCAGATAATTGTTGAATAAGATGAATTAAGAAAATCATCTTAAATAAAAATAGATTTAACCAAAAGATAACATCATTAATAACTTTTATAGAGAGGTTTATGTGAATTGTCACTACATCACTGCAGACCTTGAACTTTCTATTTTTGCACATGGAAAGCTGAAACTTAGATCACTTGTTATAACTTTAATTTATTGAAAATTAACATTAACCTGCTGGTACATGGTTCACCAAAACTTTATTATACGCTAAACATTGGAAAGAACGACATGTTATTTGAGTAGAATGTTGTGCAGCTTTTAGAATCTGAGTTTTCAAAAGGTGATTGGGCTGGGGTTTGGCTCAGTTGGTAGAGTGCTGCTCCACACTCTCTGAAACCCTGGGTTCCATCCCCAGCGTTGCAAGGAAATGGGAGAAGGATGTGGCAATCCACTCCTGAAGTAATCCCCAAATAATCAGCCCATTGAAAACCCTGTAAGGGTCACTATGGGTCAGACCCCCCACACGTCTGTCAGTTTGCCGCACTGTGGGGGCTTGCGTGTTGCCATGCGGCTGAGAGCTCTGCCACTGTAACCTTGGACATGAGCAAGGTTACCCATGGTGGACAGGTTTTCAGCTGAGCCTCCAGACTAAGACAGACTAGGGAGTAGGACCTGGAGAGCCACTCCTGAAACAACTAGCCATTGAAAACCCTATGGATAGTAAAGAGACACTGTCAGATATAGTGCCAGAAAATGAGGCCCCTAGGTTGGAAGGCACTCAAAAGACTACTGGGGAAGAGTTGCCTCCTCCAAGTAGAGTCTACTGTGATGAAGGAAATGGAGTAAAGCCCCAGAGTGCTCAACTAGCTAATGTGGCATGACTCAAAATGAGGAGAAACAACTGTAAACATCCATTAATAATTGGAACATGGAATGTACGTAGTATGAATCTAGGCAAATTAGAAATCATTAAAAGAGAAATGGAGAGCATAAACATTGACATTCTAGGCATCAGTGAGCTAAAATGGACCGGCACAGGCCATTTTGAGTCAGACAATCATATGGTCTACTATGCTGGGAAAGATAAACTAAAGAGAAATGGGGTTGCATTCATCATCAAAAAAGACATTTCAAGATCTATCATGAAATACAATGTTGTCAGTGATAGAATAATATTCATATGCCTACAAGGAAGGCCAGTTAATATGACTATTATTCAAATTTATGCACCCACCACTAAGGCCACAAATGAAGAAAGGGAAGACTTTTATCAGCTTCTGCAATCTGAAATAGATCAAACATGCAATCAAGACATACTGATAGTCACTGGTGACTG
>VMDO01009719.1:0-38859 GCA_007922755.1 Pedetes capensis
GCTAAGCAGGGTCGGGCCTGGTTAGTACCTGGATGGGAGACCGCCTGGGAACACCAGAAGCTGTAGGCTTGGGAGAAGGACCTGGCAACCCCCTCCCAAAAATCAATCTGCCATTGAAAACCCTATGAACAGCAGAGAAGCACTGACAATAGTGTTTCCCCTGTTGTACAGAGGGTGGCTATGAGTCGGATACCGACTCAAGGGCACCTAACAACAACAACAAATCAATTTAATGGAATGTGGCAGAGGAAAAGGGGCAATCCCTTTCTTGCTTTTCATACAGTCATGAAGAGCCCTATAACAAAAGATAGGTTATAAGAGGAAAGACTATCAAGTTATTTGACCATAGTTTTGGGTGACATGGGAACCTTCAGAATGAAGACCAAAAGACCCAGGGTGAACTATCCATTCTAGTTTAAATTTTAATAGTTTAATTCAGTCAAGCATGAAGTATGCTGTTCTGTTAAGCCAGGTAGAAATATGACTGGACAAAAAGGATATAATCTTATGCTAATAGACTGAGTGGGAAAATTCAGCAAAGCCTGTCTGTTCAGATGATTCTGGTCTTTGCTGTATTGTATTCCTTTCTTGCCAGTGTAGGGAGGACTCTTTCTGAAATGGGGGTCTTATGATGTACTTATTAGACAAGATAGGTCAGATAATTTATGGCCAGCTACAAAACAGAAAGGCCAGGGAAGATTCGAGTAATATTTTTAGGCATTGTAGCTTGCTTCCAGCCAAAGGAGTCTCTAGTTTCTGTGACTTTTTGGGGGGAAGAGAATTTTTAGTTTGTATGGCTTGCCTTTTGGGAGAAAAAGGGTAGGAGACAGCACAGAAGGTCAGAGAGAAACTTAACTTCTGAGGCCTTCACTTTGGGATATTTTCTGAGCCTCAAAAGGAAAAATCACACTGTTTCAGTTTTAACATTTAAATTAAAATTAAATAAATTACAACGGCAGTTCTTCATCCTCATCCTGGTGCTGGGTTTGTTTTTGATGTATTTCAGAAGTACGAAATTGATCACCATCCTATATGTTTGGTAAATGAATGCCACTGGATGTTGTCTCATATAAATATTGCACAGAGAATAGAGAAGGAATACAGAAAAGCTATTTGGAGCATATTTACTAACGTCCACCCCTCACCTCTATTTTCCCGCGGTTGGAATTAACCTTTTAATAATTTAAAGAAATTAATTCCACTGTTATTAGTGGTTTCTTAACCCCTTTAGCCCACTATATTGTAAGAGCCAGAAGTTAGGGTATCTTCCAATCGTTTTCCTATGGTCTTAAATGTTTTACAGCCGCCATACTTCTGAGGAAAGGAAGGTAATCTCACAATTAAGTGTGGCAAACAAGATAGTGGAGTGGGGCTAGTTTGGCCCAGAGAGTGTAAAACTTGTATACATACCTGGATCACCTGGGAGCATGCTGAAAATTACCGGATGTCCTGGCCTCACCCATCTAGATTCTGATTCACAAAGATTAGATTGAACCCTGGATATTTCCAAATTAAATAAGCTGCTTTAAGTGTTTCTGAAGTTCTAGAACATTTGGGACTCTTTAGCTGACTCCCAAAAGCTGCAAATCAGAATTTAGTCCTTCTGCGGCTGTTGCCATGCATTCAGTTTTCCCTGGGCTGAGTTTTCCCAGGCGGTTGCTTTTCTTCTGCAGATGGGTTTTGCAGGCTGTTAAACTCCATCAACGATTTGCCCTGACAGCGTCCCTTCCAAGGGCTGTTGAAGAGATCCCAGCTCGCCAAGGTAGACCGTGGCCATGTGACTGCGAAAGCAGTAGCCAGCGGCGCGGCCATTTTTGACGCGGGCACCCAACCTCGTGCACCGTAAGCCGGGTAGGGGGCGAAGGGCGATGTTACCAGGACTCAAGATGGCCACCGCGCCCGCTGGCCAGCGTACTAGCCCTCGCGCCAGCGAGCGGGCAGGAGCTGTGCGGGCTGCACCCCTTGGCCCGCGGCGCTGGGGGAGGAACTCCAGCCGCCTGCCCGGGGCGGAGCGTCCGCCCTCCCTCCGGCTGCCGCCAATCAGTGCGCGGGTCCAGTTAGCTGGGGCCACCCGCGCGCGGGGTGTGTGAGGACGCGCTCCAGGTCGCTGAGTGCGAGAGCGGAGGAGCAGTTGCTGTGGTACCTGCAGCTGCCCGAGCGGACGCAGAGCATCGGACACGGGCGCGATAGCGTGGGGCAGGAAGGTGAAGTCATGACGTCCGTCAGGTAAAGAGCCGGCGGCCGCTTAAACTGCGCTCTGACAGGGCGTGAGCCTCCCGACCGCCTGAGAACTGTCTCCCCTTCTCTTGAGTAGTCTGGAGCCTCCCTTTGCCGCCGGTCCCCCCTCGTTGAAGGTTCTTTCTGCACTTTTCATTAGGGCATTTCTGTTTTCCTCAGAAGTTTTTGGGTGTCTGGCACATGGCGCTGCCCTGTTAAGTCGCCGCTGGGTTGGGGTGACCCTCTCCCAGTGTCCAGTGTTTGAGGCCACCTTGGGTGTGTAGCAGATTTCTCATGAGAAATGTAGCTACTTCCCCTTATTCTCACCCGACCCCTGGGGGGTCCTGGTCTTGAGGGAACGTTAAGTGTAGAATGTGTATTTGCTTGTGCTTGCGTGTCGTGCCTTCTGACAGAACTTCAAGGTTGATCATGAGGACCTGCAAAGTTGGCCCCTCTCTGATGCAGATTGATTGTCTCTTAAATTGTGAAATTGTGTCCCTATCGTGTTTGCTTATGACTGGAATTAGTACTCTTGTTCTGGAAGGTACTATCTGTTTACCTACTTTTATTCGGGAGTCAAGTAAAATGAGTTTTGTGAGATAGTAGGTTCATAACTAAAGTAATAAGAGTTGCTCCCCCATTGTCTAGGGTTTTAAAGGTTCTTTTTTGGCTAATGGTGATAGAGTAATGGGCTTATCCATTTTTTTGCTTGTAGCCTCTACTCAATGTTTAATTGATGCAAATCCAATTGTTTATAAAGAGATAAATTGCCTTATTTACCCAGTGCCTCTTTTAAAGTAGACCTTGGTCTTCATTGTCCCAAAGGAAGGGTGGCCACAGCAGAAATATGAAGAGAAATAAAGTTGAGGCTATGAGCGTCCATGGGCCTAAGTCCTGGTAATTTTGACTATGCATTTAGGAGATAGCTTTAGAACCTAACCCTCAGATAAGATGCAACCATGTTGAATTTGGACAGTGTGTCTGTCTGTCTCTCTCAAATTGCATAATTCTGTCCTAATATAGACAAAGAGTACTTACCTCATTATGCAGAAGGAGAAATTCAGGTGCTATGTGGAGACCCACATGGAAAAGTTTCAGTGTAAATTTCATTGGGGCATATAAATCTAGCTTTTAAAGCCAATGATATTTTAGGATGAATTAGGGTAATGTTATGTTGCTGTTACTTGCTGTGGGATAGCAACCCTATGTACAACAGGCAAAACACTATTGTGAGTGCTTCTCTACTGTTCATAGGATTTTCAATGGCTGATTGTTTTTTTGGGAGTGGGCTGCGAGGTCCTTCTTTCAAGCCTACAGCACTTGGTGTTCTCAGGTGGTCTTCCATCCAAGTACCAACCAGATGTGACTGTGTTTAGCTTCTGATATCTGATGGGATTGGAGGCCACGGTGCTACAGCTGCAGGGTTTTGAAAAGATAGATAGTTGATAATGAAGTTAATTTAAACTTGCTTCTTCAGGTGTTAGTCTGTTCTACAAAGTTTGGGGTATAGTGACACAGCTACAAAAAAAATCTTTCAGTTATCACCCAAACTAGTTCCATTTTTTGCCTGAGGTACTGAAACCAAGAAAACTCGAATGCCTTGTGTAAAATCAGTTAGGGGCAAAGTTAAGAATTAAATCCAGATCTCCCTTAATCTAGTGCATGACACCGTTATAGAAATAATGCACTACTTACATTTCCTGAAAAAGCTGTTTCTATAGACAAGAATTATAAAATACGTACTGTGAGAGGTCTGTAGTAACTCTTTTGGTGTCCTCTTTGTGGGCCTGCAAGGAATTTGGTAACTTAGATTCAGGAGTAGGCAGAGAGACTATGGAAGGTGAAGCCACTTTGTGTGGTGGCAGGTTTTTTTTTTTTTTTTTTTTTACTATTGGGGGTTGAACCCAGGGCCTCGCGCCTGCATGCTTTCCAAGTGCTGGACCACTGAGCTGCACCCCCAGCCCTTTTTTTTTTTTTTTTTTTTTTTTTTTTTTTTTTTTTTTTTTTTTTTTTTTTTTTTTAACTTTTTGAGACACGGTCTGCCAAGTTAGGCAGACTGCCCCGGTCTTGAACTTGTGATCCTCCTGCCTCCGTCTCCCAAACCGCTGGGATTACAGGTGTGTGCCACCATTCCGGGCTCTGTGTGGTGGCAGTTTTTAAAGTTCCCAGTGGGGACTGCAGTTAATGTAATCATATCAAAACTGCCCCCAGGTAGAGTGGCTTCACCTTCCTTAGTCTCTTCTGTCTGCTCTTGAACATAAGTTATTGATCATATCACACATGTTCCCATTTTGTGCTCAATTTAACAGTAGTCGAAAAGATAGGTATTGTTACCTAAGAAGAGTAATCACATTATCAAAATCTGACTTCATATTCAATGTTCTTGCTTTTACCCCACACTTAAAATAATTGTTGCTAAAGATAGCAATATGTGACCCTGCAATGACTGTGAAAGAATTTAAGATTGGGAGTCAGACCAATGGTCCACATACCTAAGACCTAATTGAGGGCTTTTTACAATTCTTTTCTGCTCTGGACATTTGTTTAATGAAATAACTCAGTAGTGGCGACACCAACATGAATCAGGCAGTGTTATTGGATAAGTGTAAAAGTACTTCAAAAATATATTTTATGTACTTGTATTTATATATAAATATACTATATATTGTTGTTAGATGTCATATGTGTGTGTGTGTGTATATATATATATATATTTTTTTTTTTTTTTCTTTTTCTTTTTCTTTTTTTTCTTTTTTTGGATAGGGTCTTGCTATATAGCCCAGGCTGGTCACAAACTTGTGATCATTCTGCTTTAGCCTCCTGAGTTATGGAATTGTAGGTAAGTACCACCACACCTGGCTTTTTATAAATGGAATATGGTCTTCTTCTTAAAAACACCTGGAGTCCCGTAGGGGATGATGTCATTTGAAAAGATATGTTTAAATCTTAAATTTTTAAATAGGAAACAAACCTCCCTATCTAATTCCTTCATTTTATGACTGAAGACACTAACACTCAGAGATACTGTGATTTGTTCAAATTCACATAGTTACGCTGGGTGCGGTGGCGCACGAATGTAATCACAGCGGCTTGGGAGGCGAAGGCAGGAGGACCACAAGTTTGAGACCAGAGGCAGTCTGCGTAACTTAGCAAGACCCTATCTCAAAAAGTTAAAAAAAAAATGGGCTGGAGGGTGCAGCTCAGTGGTCCAGCACTCGCAGAGCATGCAGGCATGAGGCCCTGGGTTCAACTCCCAGTACTTGGAAAAAAAAAAAAAATTCACATAGTTATCTATCTTGAACTAGAACCTAAATCTCTAGATACTTCACTCAGTGCCCTTTCTAGTGTAGCATTCAACTCTTAGGACTTACCACGTAATGATTTTAAACAAAAAAAAAATTTTTTTTTTCTTTTAAACCTTGAGATCTTTGATTTGCCTCTAGATATTCTGACTTTCATCATTTGTATTCTACTTTACTACATCATTACTAATGAGGAGTCTAAACTTACAGCTTCTAAAAATAATTATCCTTGAAGAACAACTTTTTGTTGTTGTTTCTTTGTTTTTGTCAACTCTTGATCCTCCTGCCACAACATCCCAAGTGCTGTGATTATAGGTGTACACTACCATGCCCAGCCTTGAGAACAATTTTTTCCTTTTTTATGGACATCAGATTCCCAATGATCTTCATTTGGGAAATGATAGAACATAAATTAATGCTTTTGTCATTTTTAATTTGCCCAGTAGAAAAGTTGAAGCCTGAGTTAAATTCAGAAGACAGAACCCAAAGAGAAATCTTAGAGAACATTTTAATTTTTTTGCTTTCTCTCTACTGGATCTGTGTCTAAACTGAATATGTCCTTAGATCATCACAGATCCTAAGATAGACTTTAGATCTTCTGACTCCTACTTTGTGCACTTTTCACTGAGCAACACTGTTTTAAAATACTCTCTGAATATTGTTTTCTTTTCCTAACATCAGTGTCTAGTCCGATTTGGGACATTGTTTACACCTTGAGTTTGTGCCAGAAACTATTGGGCAAATGAGTTGGGGATACAGGGAGAGTATTTGCAGTACAACTAAAATGCCCAATTCTTTGGCCTGTGCAGACAGGTTAGGTTTGGTCTAAAACTATTTTGGGACACTGGGTGTGATTTTGCCCTACATGATGATTCTGGAACCAATTCTGTGGGTTAGGCCTACACTGGAAAATTTGTGTGGGCTTTGGGTGGAGTCTTGGGGTATTTTTCTCCTAAGGTTTAAGATTTTTTGAGATGCATCCAACACAATCTGCTAAGTTACTTAAATGGAGAACATTCATATAGAGACTAAAATCAGACTAAGATTGAAACTGGCTAATTTTGTTGAGTTAGTTTCTTTAGGGCATTTAAAGAGAATTTTCAAATTCATTTCAGGACTTGTGTTTTTTATAAGAATTGTAAATTTCAGATTACTGCATGAACTTTTTATGTTAGGAGATTTCTTAGTCAAACAAGCTTTTACAATCAAATGAAATTGTTTCAATTATGAAATATTTTAAAGTACTAAAACAGAAATCCTTATGTGCAGTATTGTCTACTGTTGATGCTCTGCTCCTATTTATAAATAGGTCAGCTTTGTTTGAAAAAACATACAAGGTTTTCTAACTCCAGTGCTTTCCAGCCACAGTATTGCTACATTAAGCAGAACTGTGAAAGATAAAACTGG
The DNA here is from genome assembly GCA_007922755.1 of Pedetes capensis. Lineage (NCBI taxonomy): Eukaryota > Metazoa > Chordata > Mammalia > Rodentia > Pedetidae > Pedetes > Pedetes capensis. Next base: position 6,927 of record VMDO01009719.1, read on the forward strand.
AACCAAAATGATTGTCTAGACTGTTTGAATGTTAACTCTTTCCTGCAGCATTTGTTGGCAGTCTTGTATCTTTACTTTTTCATACCTCCCTGGATTTATATTGTCATTTAAAGAATACTACAATAAAACATGGGCTCCAGTTTAGTTCAGTTGGTAGAGCGCTGCTCTGTGCTATCTGAGGCCCTAGGTTCCATCCCCAGTACCACAAAAGTGGGAGAAGGACATGGCAGGCCATTCCCAAAATAATCCTGAAACAATCAGCCATTGAAAACCCTCTGAGGGTCGCTGTAAGTCAGACCCAACTCCATGGCACCTAACAACAACAATAAAACATAAATGTGGGCTTTTTTTTTTTTAATAGTAAAGCTAGCTTAAAAATGGGATGGCTGTATGTTCAAGTTTGCCCAGGACAGTCCTGGATTATGCTTGTTATTCTGACATAATTATTAATAGTTTTTCACTTAATTTTAAGTGTCTTGTTTGGATAATAAATTATCTGGTTCAGCAAGGTTACAGGATACAAGATTAGTACAAAAATAATTGTATTGATATAGACTAACAATAAATAGTCTGAAAACCCAATTAATAACACCACTGAAAAGATTTAGATACCCAGGAAATAAACTTAACAAATGAAGTACAAGACTTGTGCATAGAATGTTACAAAATCATCATTGAAAGGAATTAAAAAAAGACTTATAAAATAGAAAGAGAAGACTTAATATTGTTAAGATGCCAATACTCCCCAAATTGGCTTGCAGATTCAAGCAATCCCTATTAGAATGCTAGGTGCCTTTTTTTTGGCCAGGGATTGGTAAACTTAATCCTAAAATTCATACAGAAATGAAAGAGACCAAGAACAGCCAATACAATATTGAAAAAGAAAGTGGAAGGATTCACACTTACCCATTTTAAAACTTATTACAAAAGTATTGTATGATTTTAGAGGAATGATAGTGTATTTGGCATTTCCTTTTTAGATGATAAAAAATATTCTGGAATTAAAGAGGATGACTGCACAAATTTGTGAATATGCTAAAAACTACTAAATTGTACAGTTTAAAATGATAAACTTTATGAATATTAATTATATTTCAGTTTTGAAAAGTGTTCTTTTTCTATGGTGCTAGAGATCAAACCCTGGGCCTCACACATACTATAGAAATGGTCTCCCACTGAGCTGCATTCCTAGTTCCTAAAAAAGTACACTTACTTCCTTATGACACAAATCCATTCCCAGGTGGATTCAACAGAAATGTGTACACATGTGCAGCAAAAACATGTGCAAGAATGTTTATATCAGCTCAAATGTTTATTAATAGTATAATGAAAAAATAGACTGTAGCTTATTTCTCCCCCATATGTCTGTCAGCTTGCTGTGCTTTGGGGGCTTCTGTGTTTCTGTGATGCTGAAAGCTATGCCACTGGTATTTCAGATACTAGCAGGGCCACCCACAGTGACAGGTTTCAACTGAGCTTCCCGACCAAGACAGACTATGGAGAAGGACCTGGCAGCCCAAGACAGACTATGGAGAAGGACCTGGCAGCCGATTTCTGAAACAACCATTGAAAACCTTATGAAAAGCAGAGAAGCACTGTCAAATATAGTGGTGGAAAAAGACTCCCTGCACAGGCATTCAAGAGACAATTGGGGAAGAATGGCCTTCTCAAAGTAGAGTTGACCTTAATGATCGGTGCAGAGTAAAGCCCCTGGGACCATCTTTTGCTGATGTTGCATGACTCAAATTGAGAAAAAGCATAGTGGCAGCAACAGTGGGCTCAAACATAGTAAGATCGTGTGTGTGGCACTGTGTTGGGTAGTATTTTGTTCTGTTGTACATAGGGTTTCTTTCTTTTTTTTGTGTGTGGTACTGGGGGGTTGAACCCAGGGCCTCGTGCCTGCATGCTTTGCAAGTGCTGGACCACTGAGCTGCATCCCCAGCCCATTTTTTCAGTTTTTTTTGAGACAGGGTCTTGCTAAATTACACAGACTGCCTCTGGTCTCGAACTTGCAATCCTCCTGCCTCTGCCTCCGGAGCCGCTGGGATTACAGGCTTGCGCTACCGCGCCCAGCCTGTACATAGGGTTTCTGTGAGTTGGATCCAACTCAAAGGCGCCTCACAGAGCTTATTTATAAAGTGGAATATTATGTAGCAATGAGAAATGAGTGAATATTGTTACATTTCACAATGTTGAAAAAAGTCTTATGGGAAGAAGATATATAGCACAAATCCATTTATATGATGTTCTAGAGCAGGCAAAAGTAACCTGTGGCATAAGAAATAAAAATGGTTTCCTTCATTGGAAGAGAGTCATGGTAATGACTAAGAGGGATATGGGACTGGTTTTCTATTGAGCTGGAACTGTATTTTATTTCTTTGTCTTTCTTTGATTACCTTTTAAAAATTATTTTATTTTTATTTTCATTTTTTGGAGATAGTCTCACTGTGTAGCCCAGAATGTGTCAAATATGCAGCAAAAATGTGTAAAAGTGATCCTCCTATCTCACCCTCTTGAGTGCTGGGATCATAGGCATGTGCCTCCTCTCTCAGCTCCTCATCTTTTCTTTTGAAGTGTCAGATCAAGTCTTTTACCTATACAGAGATCCCTGATTTAAGATGATTAGAGGTTTTTTTTTTGTTTTTTTTTTTGACTTCAGGATGGGACAAAAGCAATACGCCTTCAGTAGAAATTGTACTTCAAATTTTGAATTTTGAACCTTTCCTGGGTACCATTCTTTCTTGATTCTGAGCTGCATCAGTAAGAGCAGCTCTCAAGTCAGCAATGTAATCACTCAGTTAAACAACTGATACTCTGTATTGTTATTAGGTGCCCTCAAATGGGGTCCCCTCACAGTGACCCTCATAGGGTTTTCAATGGTGATTGTTTTGAGATTGCTTTAGGAGAGGATTGCCACTTCCTTCTCCCATTTTTTTGTGGTGCTAGGCATGGAACCCAAGTCCTCAGAGAGTGCAGAGCAGCACTCTACCAACTGAGCCAAACCCTAGCCCTGAAACTCTGTAGTGTACTGTATTGCTAAGCTATGATGTTTGTAGGTTAGATGTACCAAATACATTTCAAATTATATTTTCCATTTATAGTGAGTTTATCTGAATGTAACCCCATCATAATAAGGTCAAGGAGCATCTGTATATTTGTTGTCTTTTTGGAGTTCTTTTTATATTGTTTTTTCTGTACTGGGTTTTAAACCTAGGGCCTCAGGTTTGCATGCTTTGCAAGTGCTGGACCACTGGGCTGCACCCTCAGCCCATTTTTAAAAACTTTTTTTGATACAGGATTTTGCTAAGTTATGCAGACTGCCTCTGGTCTCAAACTTGCGATCCTCCTGCCTCCTCCTCCCCAGCCCGTGGGATTCCAGGCATGCGCCACTGTGCCTGGCTGATCTTTTTATGTTCTTGATACCAGTTGCTTGTTAGATTTTACACACACATACACACACAGAGAAAATACTTCTTCCTGGTATGAGCTATTCTTTTTCATTTCCCTCTCTCTCTGTCTCTCTCTCTTCCTCTCTCCCTCACTCTCGCTCTCTCCCTCTCTGTCTTTCCCTCCCTCCCTCCCTCTCTCTCTCTCTCTCTCTCTCTCTCTCTCACACCAGTTCTAGGGGAACCTAGGGCCTCAAGCATACTAGGCAAGTGCTCTGCTACTGAGCTGCACCCCCAAGCCTCTCTAATTTGTACAGACTGTCTTTGGCCTTAAACTTGCCATCCTTCTGCCTTAGCCTCTCAGGTAGCTGGGATTTATAGGTGTGTACGATGGCGCCCTGCTGGGTTTACTTTCTTTAAATAATATGATTATTTAGATTTTCCATCTTTTCCTGTGTTAGTTTCAGAAACCTATCTTTTTAAAGGAATTTATTCTGAATTAATGAGTTGTTACAAAGTTGCTCATAAAAATTTCCTTGATGTCCTGTTACTGCCTATAGAAACTTGCCCTTTGTAACACTGGGTATGCCTTTTTAGTTTTTGGATCAGTTTTCCTGGGGGTTAGCAATTATATTAATCTTTTAAAAACCCAGATTTTGATTTTGTTGTATTATTTCTATTTTGGTAATAAGTTTTCTGATTCATTTCTTTCTGCTCCCATCTTTTTTTCTCTCTCCATTTTGGATTAATTTGCTGTTTCTCTAGGTTTTTTTGAATTAGAAGTTTACTGATTTTAAGCTTTTCTCATTTTCTAATATATGCATTTACTATATGCAAACATTTGTCTATACTCCTTTAATTACATCATAAAAACTTTGATGTATTGTGTTCAGATCCATGTTTTTCTTTCTTTTCTTTCCTTTATCTTTCTTTACTTTTTTCTTTTTCTTTTTTCTTTTTGTAGTACTTGGGTTGAATCCAGGGTCTCACACATGGTAGGCAAGTGCTCCATCACTGAGCTACATCTCCAGTCCTTTCCCTACCCTACCCCCCATTTAAAAAATTTTTTTTGAGATGGGGTTTCATTAAGTTTTATAGGCTGCTTCTAGTCTTGATCTTGTGATCCTCTTGCCTCAGCTTCCTGAGTAGTTGGGACTTACCGGTGTGTGCAATGGTGCCTGCTTGCTTACTTAATATTTGGTATTTTCTAGTTATTTTTAAAAACTTATTTATTTTTTTGAGACACGGTCTTGTGTAGGCCAGGCTGGCTTTGAAGTCACTATGTAGCTCAGGCTGCCTTAATTTATAATCTTCCTGCCTCAGTTTCCCAAGGTGCTGTGATTATGATTACAGGTATGCACCACCCATGCCCAATGAGTATGATTTTTTTTTTTGAGACAGGAGCTTGCCATGTAGCACAAGCTGGATTTTCAATTTTATTTTATGGTATTCATGGAATGTATTGTTATATTATGAACCACATCTTTATGAACAAGTATACAGAGAATATATTTTTTATGATTTCAGTCCTTTGATATTGACTGTGATTAGTTTTATGGCCTAGGCTGTGGTCTGTTTTGGTGACTATTACATGTGATTTCAAAGTTTATAATTTCATTCAGCAGTATCTTGAATGGAAACCTCATTTAATGTTTTATAGATATTAATAAGGCCAAATTGTTTTATTTAATTAATAATTAGTATTTTTAATTGAGATATTTATGTAGTATAACATCACTTTTAAATTGGACAGCTTAGTAGTTTTTGTTACACTTACAAAGTTACTCAACTGTCACAGCTATATAATTTCAAAACATTTTAATCACGTCAGAATGAAACCTCATCTCATACCTATTAGCAGTCACTCTCCCCTCCACAATCCTTTGACAACTACTAATCTTTCTGCCTGTAGAAATTTGCCTATGAACTTGTGATCACTTCATGAGTAGAATCATGTAATAATTAGCTTTTTGTGCCTGTTTTCACTGAGTATAATGTTTTCAAAATTCATGTTGTAGCATTGTCTCAGTATTTCATTCCTTCTTATTGTTGAATAATATTTCATTATATGTATATACAATATTTTGTTTATAAATTAATAGGTATTCGGATTATTTTCACTTTGACTGTTACGAATAATAGTACTGTAAACATCTATGTACAAGTTTTATAGTATTATCTTGTTCTTCAAGTACAATTAGTGGGTCATAAGGTAATTTTATGTTTACTTTTCTTGCGGAACTTCCAAACTGTTTTCCTAAGTGGCTGCATTATTCTACATTCCCAATAGCAATATATGAGAATTCCAAGTTTCTTCACATTCTTGTTAATACTTGTTCTTGTTTCCCAGTCTTTGTTGAGAGATTCCATGTGCTTGTTGGGCCATGTTTTAAACACTGAACCAGGTTTATAACTCTGCCATAGACTTCTTTTCTGCTTGCACTGAGCTTTGTGCCCAGTCAGAGGAGATTGCTTGAGGCCTTGTCAGATCTTCCTTGAGCATCCCCACATCCCTGGGCACATGTAAATCGCCTTTGGGATTCTCACAGAATATTCAGAATGTTTCAAAAAGGTCCATGGACATTGCATTCTCACACTGTTCCTTTTATGTTTTTGGTTAGCTTGCTTGCCGCAGCTGCTTCAGGCAGCTGGGATGTTAAGCAATTGCAGCTGGTTGTTTTTGACAAATACCCTTGGGGAAAATGTTATTAGCACTCACTGGTCAAGCTGTGAATCAGGACAAATAAATAATGGGAAGCCTTGGGAGTGGGTTTTTCAGGGAGGTGGGAGTCATTCAAATAATAGCAGTTCTCTGAAAGTGGGGCATTCAAAGAGCTCCAACACTGTTCTCACCCCCTGCAGTGCTGTTTGGCACCTGGATTCTACTGTGTTTGAGGTTTGTTGCTTTTCAACACTACTGGAGAGCTGGGGAAGGGGGATGGGAACAGAGTGAGTCAAAATGCCATAAAGCTTGCTGTTCTTACTGAGATCCAGCCATCTTTACAAACCTATTTATTTTCCTCCAGTTTGGAGGTTTTTGTGATTTAATTATATAAAGATGAGTCAGTTTTGCAATGTAAACATTTATTTATCAAACCATACAAATACTTTAATAATCTACAGAAAACAGATAATGAGAAAAACAAGTGCATTTATGAAACTGCATGTCAGTCAGGCCAGATCCCTGCAGAGGGAATTCCCAGCATGTGTTCATTTATTTGTGAGGAAACAGAACAGTCCTCCTTCAGATATTCACATTCATCTACTTGTACAGCATGGTCAGTCCCCCACTTTTTGGTAGTTTCCTTCTGTTATAAATGTATATCATCCATTTGTCAGCTTCTTAGAGCAGATTTTTGCTTTCCTTATCTACCAGTTATTGGAGGAGTACTTGGGCAGTGCAGTGATTATTTCAGCCTAGTCTGTGGGGAGGTGGCACCCCTTCCGTCATCATGTTTGGAATCAGATGAGTTTCCATAGCCGCCTCTTTCTCCCCACATCTGGCTGAAGCAGAGTTTTGAAAAACAAAACCATAAATTTGGGTAATTCCACAGAAGAGAAAACTGTTATCAAAGGTAATCTCCATGGGACTGACTCTAGTTATCCATCACTTGAGCATTTGAAATGTAAACCATCTTGCCTCCTGTTCTCAGCTTTGGGGTGACTCTCAGCCATCTTGTTTGAATTAGCCTTTTTGAATTGTTGCAAGCATTTGATTAATCTTTAGAGTTCTGAAGAACATTATTTTATTTATTTATTTGTTGCCAATGTTTCCTGTTGCTATTATGGGAGAGAGGATTTTTAGAAGTCGTTCCTACTCCATCCCCAATGATGTTACCCTGTTTTTTTTTTTTTTTTTTTTTTTTTGTGGTACTGGGGTTTGAACCCAGGGCCTTGGGCTTGCTTGCTCTGCAAGTGCTGGACCACTGAGCTATACCCTCAGCCATTTTTTTACTTTTTGAGACAGGGTCTCGCTAAATTACGTAGACTGCCTCTGGTCTCAAACTTGGAATCCTCCTGCCTCTGCCTCCTTAGTTGCTGGGATTACAGGCATCTGCCACCATGCCCAGCAAAGCTTTTAATTTAATGTAATCCCATTTGTCAGTTCTTGCTATTGTTTCCTGCACTATTGGGGTCCTATTCAGGAAGTCCTCACCTGTGCCTACATCTTCAAGTGTTTTCTTTATGTTTCTATGAGTAGTTTCAAAGTTTCAGGTTTTACATTAAGGTCTTTGATCCATTTTGAGCTGACTTTTGTATAAGATGAGAAAGAGAGAGAGAGAGCTAGTTTTAGTCTTGTCCAAGAAAATATCCAGTTCTCCCAGCCCTACTTACTGAAAAGGGTGTCTTTTCTCCAGTTTATATTTTTGGGACCTTTGTCAAATATCAGGTGGCTATAGGTGCTTGGGCTTATTTCTGGATCTTCTGTTCTGTTCCATTGGTGTACATGTCTGTTTTTGTGCCAGTACCATGCAGTTTTTGTTCTGTGGCTTTGTAACATAATTTGAAATCAGAAATTGTGATGCCCCCTGCATTGTTCTTTTTGCTCAGAATTGCTTTACTGATTCTAGGTCTTTTGTGCTTCCCTGTGAGTTTTAGGATTGTTTTTTTTCTATTACTGTAAAGAATGTCGTTGGGATTCTGATGGGGATTGCATTAAATCTGTAGGTTGATTTTGGTAATATAGCCATTTTCACAATATCAATTCTTTCAGTCTATGAGCATGGCAGATCTTTCCAGCTTCTGGTGTCATCTTCTATCTTTTTCTTTAGTGTTTTAAAGCTTTCATTGTTGAGGTCTTTCACCTCCTTTGTTTGGTTTATTCCCAGATACTTTGTTTTGAATGTATAGTGAATGGGATTGTTTTCCTGGTTTCTTTTTCTGCCTGGTCATTGTTGGTATAAAGGTACTGATTTTTATATGTTAATTTTGTATCCTGCTACTTTTGTGAGAGTGTTAAAAGAGCTTTCTGGTGGAGTTTAAGGGTCTTTTAAGTACAGGCTAATGTCTTGTCCACATAGGGGTAATTTGAATTCTACCTTTCCTATTTGAGTCCCTATTATTTCTGTTGTCTGCAGCCGTAGCCCTGTGGCATCTGATCATGTCAGATCTGGGAAGCTAAGCAGGGTTGAGCCTAGTTAGTACTTGGATGGGAGACTGCCTGGGAACACCAGATACTATAGGCTTGGGAGAAAGACCTGGCAACACACTCCCAAAAATCAGTCCGCCATTGAAAACCCAATGAACAGCAGAGAAGCTCTGACAGTAGTGTTTCGCCTGTTGTACGTAGTGTTGCTATGAGTCGGATACCGACTTGATGGCATCTAACAACAACAGCAACAACAACAACAACATTATTTCTGTTGTCTTATTGCTAATAGTTCAGTTACTACATTGAATAGCACTGGAGACAGTGGACACCCTTGTCTTGTTCCTGATTTTAGGGGAAATGCTTTCGATCTTTCCCTATTTATTATGATGTTGGCTATAGGTTTTTCATATATTTCCTCTATTATGTTGAGGTATGTTCCTTCAATTCCTAATTTCTTCAAGGCTTTTATCATAAAAGGATGTTGATCTTTGTTGAAAGCCTTTTCTGTATCTATTGATGTTGTTGTTGTTGTTGTTGTTAGGTGCCGTTGAGTCGGTATCCGACTCATAGCGACCCTACATACAACAGGTGAAACACTATTGTCAGTGCTTCTTCTGCTGTTCATAGGGTTTTCAATGGCAGATTGGTTATTGGGAGTGGGTTGCCAGGTCCTTCTCCCAAGCCTGCAGTATCTGGTGTTCCCAGGCGGTCTCCCATCCAAGTACTAACCAGGCCTGACCCTGCTTAGCTTCCAAGATCTGACGGGATCGGATGCCACAGGGCTATGGCTGCAGGCCGTATCTATTGATAGGATCATGCAATTTCTGTTTCTTAGTCTGTTTATATGCTCTATTACATTTATTGTCTTGTGTATGCTAAACCAGGCTTGCATCCCTGGAATGAAACCAACTTGATCATACTGTATGATCTTTTTAATGTGTTGTTGAAGTCAATTTGGAAGTATTTTACTAAGGATTTTTGCATCTAGATTCACCAGGGAAATTAGTCTGTAGTTTTCCTTTTTTTTTTTTTGATGTATCCTCCATGTGGTTTTGCTATCAGGATAATACTGGCTTCACAGAATGAGCATGATAGTGTTCCTTCCATTTGTATTTTATGGAATAGCTTGAAAAGCATTAATGTTAGTATTCTATTAAGGACTTGTAGAACTCTTCAGTAAATCGATCTGGTCCTTGGCTTTTGTATGTTGGGAGGCTATTACTACTTCAGTCTTGCTGCTCATTAGAGGTGTGTTTAAGTTGTGTCTTGACTTAAGTTTGGCTGGTCTTATGTGTCTGAGAATTTATCCATTTCATCTAAGTTTTGCAATTTTTTGGAATGTAATTTTTCAAAGTATCTCCTAATGATTCTCTGAATTTTGTTGCTGTTGATTATAACATTATAACATTATAACATTAGTTCCCTTTTTTCACCTCTTAATTTGGGTGTTTTCTCTCTTTCTTTTGGTTGGTTTGGCTAAGGTTTGTCAATCTTATTTATATGTTCAAAGACCCACCTCTGGTTCATCAATTCTTTTTATTAGTCTGCACTAATTTCTGCTGTGATCTTTATTATTTCTTTTTGTCTATTGATTTTGGGTTTTGTTTTTCTTTTTGTTAGAGTGTGAGGTGCATCATTATTTAGTTGAGCCTGTTCTGAATTTTTAATGTAGGCATTAATAGTTATAAATTTCCTACTTAGAACCACTTTTGCTCTATTCCAAAGGTTCTGGTAGATTGTGTTTTTACTTTTATTGGATTCTAAGAATTTTACAATTTCCTCTCTGATTTCTTCAAGTACCATTTGATCATGTGTTGTTGTTGTTAGGTGCCATCGAGTTGTGTCTGACTCATAGTGACCCTGATAGGGTTTTCAGTGGCTTGATAGTTTCAGGATTGCTTTGAGAATTGATTGCTATGTCCTCCCATTTTTTCAGTGCTGGGGATTGAGCCCTGGTCCTCAGAAAGTGCGGAGCAGCACTCTACTAGCTGAACTAAACCCCAGCCCATTGATAATGTAAGAGTGTATTTTTCATTCTCCAGGTATTTGTGTAGTTTCTGTAATTTCTCTTGCTGTTCATTTCTAGTTTTATTCTATTATAATATGATAAGATACATGAAATTATTTTGATTTTTCTGTATCTGTTAACTTTATTTGTGGCCTAAAATGTTATCTTGGGAGAAGGACCTAGCAACCCCTTCCCAAAAATCAATCTGCCATTGAAAACCCTATGAACAGCAGAGAATCACTGGCAATAGTGTTTCCCCTGTTGTACAGAGGGTCGCTATGAGTCGGATACGGACTCAATGGCACCTAACAACAACAACAAAATGTTATCTATTTTAGAAAAAGTTCCATCAGCTACTGAGAAGAATGTGTATTCTGCTGTACCTTTTGGGTGAAGTAGTCTTTTATCTGTCTATTAAGTCCATTTGCTCTATTGTGGTGTTTAACTGTGTTTCTTTGTTGATTTATTTATTTATTTTGGTTCTATCTATTGATGAGAGTGGGGTATTGAAGTCAGCCATTATTATTGTTTCTGGGCCAATCTGTCCCTTTAAGTCTTGTAGGTTTTTGTTTTTTTTTTTAAATGAAGTTGGATACACTGATGTTCAGTGCATATGTATTTACAAGTGTTATACTTTCTTGGTCAGTTGTTCCCTTTCTTAATATGTAGTGACTTTCTTTGTCTCTTCAGACTGATTTTAGCTTGAAGTCTACTTTGATATAAGGATGGCTAGTCCTCCTCCTTTTTGGCTTCCACTTGCTAAGTACATCAATTTCCATCTTCTCATTCTCAGTTTGTGGGTGTCCTTGCCAGTGAGATGTATTTCTTGCATACAACAAATTGTTGAATCCTGTTTTTTAATCTAGTCAGCTAATGTATAGCTTGTAATTAGAGAGTGAAGACCATTTAAGGTTATTATTAAGAGATGTTTGCTGGTGGGTGTTTTCCTGGTAGGTTCATATACTATTTGTTCTGGTCTTATATTTGGATTTGCTGATTTTTTTGAGTTAGACATGACTGATTTGTTCCTGGTTCTCTTTAGTTTGTCTGTTTCTCCTATGAAGTTTATTTTTTCCTGTGCTCTCATAGTAAAGACTGTCTTTCTAACTCCTGTGTTTGTAGGAGTATCTTCTGCTGTGCTGACTTGGAGGTCATGTATTTCTTTAGTGTATGTTTTTCTTGGAATGTCTTCCGTCAATTTTAAATGATATTTTTGATGGATGTAATAATCTTGGTTGGCAATTATTTATTTTCAGGGCTAAAAATATATCTTTTGATCCTTTCCTAGAATTTAGAGTTTGTGCTGAGAGGTCTAATGCAATTCTGAAGGATTTTCCTTTGTAAAGTAGTTGGTGTTTTTCTGTTGCAGGTTTTGATATTGTTTCTTTGTTCTGTGATATTGGCATTTTAATAATTATATGTTATGAGAAGGTTCTTTTCTGGTCATGTCTATTTGGTGTTCTAAATGCCTCTTGTGGTTGGCTGTCCATTTCTTTCTCTACCTGTTGTTAGGTGCCGTCGAGTCAGTATCTGACTCATAGTGACCCTCATAGGGTTTTCAATGGCTGTTTCGGGATTGCCTTGGGAGTGGATTGCCAGGCCCTTCTCCCATTTTTGGGGTGCTGGGAATTGAACTCGGGACCTCAGAGACTGCGGTGCAGCGCTCTACCAACTGAGCCAAATCCCAACCCACTTTTCTTCCTCTAGATTTGGGAAATTTTCTGCTGTAATTTCATTCAGTAAGTTTTCTAGGCCTTTAGTTTTTACCTCTGCTCCTTCTATCCCCTGGATTCTTAGATTTGGTCTGTTGATCGTGTCCAAATCTTTTGAAAATTGTGGTCATAGTCTTTCAGTTTTTTTCCTTTGTTATCTGAATGTAATATTTCCTCAACCTTGTCTTCCATCCCTAATATTCTATCTTCTGTTTGTCTGGTGTACTTGTATTGTTTTCCACTGTGCTTTTTATTTGGTTTATTTAGTTCTTCATTTGCAACGTGTGTGCACGTGCGCGTGCGTGCATTTGTGTTTTTCAAAATCTCAATTTCCTTGCTGAATTTCTCATGCATTTTGCTAACTTTGTCTTTTGCATTAGTGACTTTCTGACCTAAGTCCTGTACTGATTTCCTTTCTTCCTTCATTTTTTTTTTGTGTCTTTTTTGAAGTCATTGATCATTTTTACAAGTAGATTTTTAAGTTCTTTGACATTTCAGCTTTTTCAGTATTGTTGGATTGAGTGGTTAAAGAATCATAGTCTTTTGGAGATGTGTTACATTGCTTCTTCATGTTTCTTGTGTTTCTGACCTGTGATTTATGCATCATTAGGGGTAGATATCACTTCCTGTTTTATTCCAGGGTCGTCTTAGTGCACAGCTTTCTCTTGAGATCTCTAGTCCCCTTCCTAGAGGAAGACAAACCACTGTAACAGGTACAATCCCCAACCAAACCAGACACAGAAACACATTTAAAGTCACTTAATGCCAATTGCTGTACCACCAATGCCTATAGAACAGAGATGGCAATAATAATATTGAGTCAGTTATGAGGTTACAAAATATTTATGGTGAAGGCATCAATAGTATTTGCCTGAAGTACGAAGGGGGAGCAGAGAAAGGGGAGACAGATAGATGCCTCAGGGATGAAGTCAAAGAAAAGAAAAAGAAGATCTAGAAAGGAAATGAATATTAAAGAGAAGGAAAGGAGCCAAAGATAACAAGAAATAATTGCAAAGATTTATGAACAGAATTAGGCAAACATAAGCAGAGCAGTAAATAGTAGTTAGCCTAAAAGAATAAGAGGGATACAGAAAAAGGCAGGCAGGCTGAAAAATATAGGAAAAAAAAAAGAAAAGAGAAAAAATTACATTAGAAAAAAGGGAAGCAAGGAAATGAAAATAATGAAAAGATGGAAAAAAAAAAAAAAGGTGAACACCAGCTTGCTTCTCTGAAACTCCAGTGTCTGTGGGAGCTGAGGCAGGAGGATCTTGAGCCCCAGATTAGAGGCATCCTATGCAATTCAGTATGATCTTACCTCCAAACAAAAGTCTTAGTACATTGTGGCACAGCAGTTACTCCAGTACAGCAGGTAGAAAAAAGATTTAAAAACAGAAAAAATGAAGAAGAAAAAGTACTGGAGGAGCTTCCTTCTGTGACCTGAAATGTTGGACTCTGTTAGGTGGAGGTGGTGGTTGATTGAGGATGGAGTCTTTATCTGACCAAGGCTCCAAGTCTACAGTTTCTGTATTTCCCATCAGGAGATGGAATCATCTCCTCTCCCCAGAGTGTGAGGCTTGTTTCTGAGCAACTTTCCCAAGCCTTGTGCTGCCTGAACCTCTTAGCATGTCGTTGTTCTATCTTCCCGCTCACTGCAACTGCCCGTTACAGGTGTGTAGTATGCTGGGGTTGTGGTGGGTCACCCCTAGGCTCTCCATGGGTAATAACTGTTTCCAGGCCCCCTCTATAGTTTGGTCTCAACATAGTATGTTCCCTCTCAAGGTGGTACCAGGTAAAAGCCCTCGGAGACATGGAACATGGGAACGAAAGTCACTTCTCCAATATTGAACCCCCTAGTCAGGGAGAGCCACTGTCCCAGCAAGTCCCTAGAAGAGTTCAAGGGCTTCAAGGACTGTGGGCTTGTTGTGTGGGACTGCTAGTCTGATGCTCAGGGCTGTCTGGATTACCTCTTTGGAGGAGGGCTTCAAATCTGCTCCTCCACAGGAAGCTGCTGCTGGAGATGTGCCCTGATCAGTCCTTCTTGCTGTTCAGCTCCATTCTACTATGTGGAACTACGTGTCTCCTTTGTGCTTTCTGTGCTTCTCTAGATCTTTCCATGAAAAAGACTCGATTCCTTCCTGTTCTAACTTTGTTTTACCAAGTCACACAGAGGCTGCCTTTAAACTGTCACCTGAAAGTAGAAGTCTTGAAAAGCCAATATCTCTTTTATATCCTATCCTTTTATGACTCACAAGAAATTGAAAAATAGTTTGGGGAATTCCCATTTACTATTCACTCAGTTTCCCCCAGTGATATATTGTACATAACCATAGCATGTTATGAAACCAGGAAGTTAGTGTTGGTATAATGCTATTAACTATAAATCTTACTAGAGTTTCCCCAGGCTTTTTTTTTTCCTCCCGTATTGGAGAGTTGAACCCAGGGTCAAAAAATGAACACATGCAAGTGCTCCACCACGGAGTCACATCCTCAGTGTTTTTTTTTTTTTTTTTTTTTTTTTTTTTTTTTTTTTTTTTTTTTTTTTTTTTTTTTTTTTTTTTTTTTTTTTTTTTTTTTTTTTTTTTTTTTTTTTTTTTTTTTTTTTTTTTTTTTTTTTTTTTTTTTTTTTTTTTGTTGTTGTTGTTGTTTTTAATATTTATCTTATAGAGTCTCACTAAGTTATGCAGACTGCTTCTGGCCTTCAACCTGCAATCCTCTTGCTTCTGCCTCCTGAATCACTGGGATTATAGGTGTTGCATCACTGTGCCTCGCTTCTAGAATTTCACCATTTTTTTTAAAGTGTGGGTGATGATGGTGTATAGTTCTATAAAATTTTATGATGTCCAGATTTATGTAACTGTTACCACAATCAAGGTGCCAAACTGTTCAGTCCTCTATATTATCTTTTTATAGTCATGCAGTTTTTTCAAACCTTAACTCCTGGTGTCTATTGATCTGTCTTCTATGACTGTAATTTTGTCACTTGGAGAATATTTTATAAATGGAATCATAAAATAAAATCTAAGATGTAGATAATGGCCTTGTCCCCTCCTGCCCCCACCTCTGCATGTCCCCTCCCCCACCCCTGCCTCAGCACAAGCCCTTTGAGATCTATCCAAATTGTTAGGCGTTGATCATAGTTCATTCTTTTTTATAACCAAGTAGTAGTCCATTATATGTATGTACCACAGTTTGTTTAAATAGTCAATTGGGTTGTCTGCAGTTTTTTTCCTATTGCTAATCTGTTAAGAACATTTATGTGCATATTTCTGTGGCCAGTTAAGGTTTCATTTTTTCTAGGATAAATATCCAGTAGTGCAATTCATTGTAGCCTGCAGCTGTAGCGGTGTGGCATCCGATCCTGTCAGATCTCAGAAGCTAAGCAGGGTTGGGCCTGGTTAGTGCTTGGATGCGAAGACCACCAGGGAACACCAAGTGCTGTAGGCTTGGGAGACAGACCTGGCAACCTACTCCCAAAAATCAATCGGCCATTGAAACCCTATGAACAGTAGAGAAGCATTGACAATAGTGGTTCACCTGTTGTATGTAGGATCGCTATGAGTTGGATCCTGACTTGGTGGCATCTAACAACAACAAGTGCAATTCATTACTTATATTTGTACCTACCTGTTTTATCAACTACTGAAACAAGAGTGTTAAATCAACTAAGATTATCATTTAGGGATGAGGTTATAGCTCAGTGGTGGAGTCCATGCTTAGCCTGTGTAAGGCCCTGGTTCTTCATTGCCAACAATAAGAGTAAAAAAGTCTATTTCTTTCCCTATTTCTTTTGTTTCTCCGAATATTTTTTTTCTCCAAAAGTTTTGAAACAATTTTATTTGGTGCATACACACCTTTGTATTGTTACTTTCTTCTTGATGAATTGACTTATTTTCATGAAATTTCTTTGTATCTGGTGATAGTATTTTAAGGTCTACTTTGTCTGATATTAATATAGCAACTGCAGCTTTCTTATCGTTAGTATTTTCATGCTACATCTTTTTCTGACATTTTCAAACTTTCTGTGTCCTTATATATAAAGTGTATCTCTACTATATTTCTATTTTTATTTCTATTTATATTTAAAGTACATCTCTACATTAAATTTGGGTCTTTTTTCATACAGTATGACTATCTTTGTCTTTTACTTGGAATGCTAATCCTTTTAATTTCATTTACTTACTAGTATGAATGGGCTTGAGCATATCATCTTTTTGCTTTCTATTTGTCCTATCCTTTGTTTTGTTTTTCTTAATTTGTAAAACATTGAGTATACCTTCGTATTTCATCTTACGTTTTCTATTGGATTTTTAGCTATACCCTTTTGTGTTATCATTTGGTGAGCACTCTGGGAAGTATAGTATTCATTTTTAATTTATCACAATTTCTCTTGAATTAGTATTATATAACTTCATCTTCCTTATAAGAACCTTTAAAATCTAACTTTATTCTAGATTCTTTACTCAGCCCTGACTTTTAGGAGCCTGAAAGAAGCAAAAATCTGTTGATAGAAAAGTTAGAATCAGGGCTTTAAACCCGTGAAAAATTGGGTTCGGGTCCAGTGCATGTGTAATATGTTAAAATTTAGAAGGTTTAGTTTCTGTTTGGGCTGGGATTTAGCTCAGTGGGTAGAGCGCTGCGATGCAGTCTCTGAGGCCCCGAGTTCAATTCCCAGCACCATAAAAATGGGAGAAGGGCCTGGCAATCCACTCCCAAGGCAATCCCGAAGCAATCAACCATTGAAAACCCTATAAGGGTCGCTATGAGTCGGATACCGACTCTATAGCACCTAACAACAACAACAGTTTCTGTTTGTGTTCAAGTTTAAATCCTTTGTGTATAAAGAGCAGGGCTTCAAACTGAACCCTGAACCTGTTCCAGTTCAAGCATTTAAATTTTTTTTTCTGAACCTGAACCCAAACCCAAACTCAGTGAAAATTTGGGTTTGAATTCAGCTTTTAATTTTTTTATGTCACTTCCTATTTTCAAAATTGAAAAAAGTTGAATAGAATTTTATTCATCTGTCTACACATAGGACTAAAATTTCAAACCAAAACCTGAATTGAACTTGAACTCTCTAAATTTTAACATATTGAACCTATACTTGAACCTGAACCTAGGTTTTTCAGATTTGAAGCCTTGGCTAGAACCTGTATTGCACTAGGAGTGTAACAGTAGTAGAATGCTTGTCTAGTATGTGCAAGGCCCAAGGTTAAATCCCTAGCACCAGACATCCACACAAAAAAAGTTACAAAATTATTTTAGATAGGCATGGTAGTGAGGACAGGCAGATTTGCAAGTTTGAGGCTGGGGGCAACCTGTATAACTTAGTGAGACTTGTGTCTCAAAAAAAAAAAATAATAAAATAAATAAAAAATGGGCTGAGGCTGCAGCTCAGTGATAGAGCCTTTGCAAAGCATGTGTGAGGCCCTGAGTTCAACCCCCATTACAAAAAAAAAAACAAAAAACAAAAAATAAAAATGAACCTATAGTACAAATTCACTTATAGTTATGTGATTATATATGCTGGCCATTGGGAATACAAATATAACTAATATTTTAAAATTTTACCCTTTATTTTGTAGCTGGTTGAGATCAGTTTGTTTAGGTAAAGTACAGAGCAACACTTGAAATCAATTAAAGAGGCTGGACACTGAGGCACATACTTGTGATCTTAGATACTTGGAAGGTGGAGGCAGGAGGATCATGAATTCAGGGTGAGAGGCAGCCTGTGCAACTTAGTGAGAGACCCTGTCTCAAGATAAAAAATAAAAAAGGGTTAAGGGTGTAGCCCAATGGTAGAATGTTTACAAAGTATGCATGAAGCCCTGGGTGGAACCCTCCAAGTACAGGTAAAAAAAAGAAAAAAGAAAGAAAAAAAAGAAACACAATTATAGAAGGCGAAGAGGTGGCACAAGGTCCCTAATTTCAGTACTCAGGAGGCAGAGGCAGGGTTGCTACAAATGCAAGCCTGAGGCAACTGGTGTAACTTAGTGAGACTGTGTCTCAAACAAAACAAAACAAAAAAAAACCACAGTAGAAATAGTGAGTTCCAGACTTGCTGGAGCTACACAATGAGATCTGGTCTCAAAACCCAACCAACCAGCCAAACAAACCAAAAAACAAGCAAGCAAACAAACAAACAAACAAACCAAACAATTAAAACGTTTACCAGAGATCTTTTAGAGGCCTGCATGATGCTGCAGACCTCTAATCCTAGCACTGAGGAGGCTGAATCAAGATGTTGAGTTTGTAGCCATTCCGGGCTACATAGCAAGACCCTGTGTCAAAACATAAACAAAAATATAAACAAACAAAACCCTCCAAAAGGACTTTTAGAACTGAGAGTAGGAGGGAATGAATAAATCTTTGGGAGGGAGGGAAGCAGTTCCTTGATATTTCAGGAGCCATTATCCACATTGGGAATGGCATCCTGTGGAGCTGTGTAAGGGACAGCTTGTGCAGCTTTATGTGGTAGCCCTTGGGTAGGAGTTGGTGAGAAAAGATTTCCAAAGAGAAGTGACATCAGAGAAAATTTAAGAAGATGATTGGAAGGTTTCCAGATAAAGGAAATAGGGAAAGGAGAGTCACATTCAGGGAACAGGAGGGAACAAGATAATAGATTATTAATTATAATAAATTATTAAAATAGGTTGTATGTATTAGAATGTGAGGTAAGACTAAGTAAGTACTATATTTTGATGATGTTAATATGCACATTTCTTCCCATTTTAACACCTTCAACTGATTGTGCCTTGTATCACCACTAGAAATTGGAATTATTTTACGGTTAATGGCATCTTGCTATGAGATAATATGGTAGGTTTGAGCTAGACGCAATGTCTTTTATATTATGGTTTTGGACATAAGTAGAAGCTAGGCACACTTTATTAATACCATGGTGAGATTTGTTTCTGGTGATGTACAGGACTCATTGTGACTGAAAAAAAAATGGTACCAATGTTGGAATTCAGGTAGGGTCTGTAGAATGCCTAGTGCTAGTGGGGATATTGTGAGGGTTCCTGGTGTGTTAGCTTATATGTTGCTGTGGCAAAATATCTGACAGAAACAACTCATGAGAGGAAAGACCTATTTAGGCTTGCAGTTCAGAGGATTTTACTCCATAATGGTGAAGAGACAAGGTATACAACAGCTGGTGGCAGAGCCTGTGACAGAAGAATTCGTATTATGGCAGAGAGAGCTTACCAGAACTGGGGCCTGTGTAAGACCTCTACAGGCCTGCCCCAAGTGACCTATTTTTGTCAGCCAGTTTCCACCTCCCAAAGTTCCACAGCCTCCACACCACCACCTGGGAACCAAGCATTCAAGACATGAACTTTGGTGGACACTTTAAATTCAAATCATGACACTCCCAACCCTGACCCCCAAAGGTTCATGGCCATTTCCTAATGCAGAATGTATTCAGTCCAACTTTAAGAGAACTCAAAGTCTTAATAGTCTTAGCTGTGCTCAAAAGTCCAAGTCCAGAGTCTCACCTGGAACTCAAGGTGAACTTAGCTGGGAGCCTCTACAAAACAAAAAATATTACATGCTTCCAACATACAGTGGCACAGAATAAGCATTCTTATTCCAAAAGGGAAGAATGGTGGCACAGGAAGGAAAGATTGGTTCAAAATAAGACCGAAATCCGGTTGGGCATACAACACCTGTAGTTCCATATCTCTCATCTGACATAGACAGTAGGATCATCTGCACTTGAACAGGAGTGGGCAACTCTGCCCCTGTGGCGTTGCAATTTGCAGTTCACATGGCCCTTTCAGTCTGGTTCCATTTGTTGCTGGCAGCGTCCATCAGCAGATGTTTTTGCGTTGCTGGCATCTCCAACATCCTGGAGTCTCCATTGCAGCTTAGGCTCCACTCTCAAAGCTTCATATACCAGCCTTTCAGGAGCTCTCTGCAGGATATCCAAACCTGATACACTTTCCTTGGCCTTGCAGTCTAGAACCTTAGTAGAAGCCTCGTGACCCTTTAACTCTTGCATTCTTCACTTTGCAAAACCAGCACCATGTGGATAATGGTAACCTCTGTGCCAATGTGAATGGTAGTTGGGTCCCTTTGAACCATGGCTGCAGCAGAGACCTCTTTGTGCCCAGCCTGGGAAACCACTTCCCTAGGTGGTCCCTTCCAGCAGGGTACCCCAAAGCACTTACTTTTCAGACATTCTGTTTTCAAAGAAAGTCTTTCAAATGAGTTTCCATTTTTAAACCCTGAAGTCTTCCTTTGGAGGGATTTAGCCAACTCCTGCTTTGCCCCCAGGACATTCCTGCTATAGTTCCATTGCATCATACTTGGCTTCTCTGTAATGGCACTTATTTCTTCAATGACCCACAAACTTGCTTTGTACATAACTTTAAACCTGCAGCTTTTTTTTTCTCACCAAATTGCACATTTTCCAAATATTTCTGCTCTGCTTTTTCTACTCTTTTTTATTGTAAATCTGGCTAAAAGCTTCTAGTAATAACCAACACCCAGCCTTAATATTAGGCTTTCTTGATATCTCCTGCATCAAGTTAATTATTAGTCCATTACTTTTAAATTCAGCATCCCTTAAGTCTTTAAGACATGGGCAAACTACAGATACATGTTTTCTCAGAATGTATCATGAATGGCTCCTACCCAGATTCCCATTACTGTCCTCATTTTCGTCAGAAACCCAGTGAGCACCGTCTTTACAGTGTGCATTTTTGTCAGTGTTGTCTTCCAAACTCTCACCAGAACTGCTTTTCAATCTTTGCTTATAGCAGTCAAGAGTTTCTCTGGCCCAGCTCTTGAAAGTCTTCTAAACTCCTTCTGTAAACAAGTTTCTAATGGCCCAAGAAACACTTGGTCAGGTTTCTACCCTGGCAAAATCCCTGACAGAAACAACTCATGAGAGGAAGGATTTATTTAGGCTTACAGTTAAGAGGATTTAAGTCTATAGAGGGGAGGAGGCATGGTGGCATAACAGCTGGCAGCAGGGCCTTTTGTGGAGGAATGCCATTCACATTATGGCATCAAGAAGCAAAGAGCTTACTGGAACTGGGGGCCCATGTAAAACTTCTACAGGCCCATCTTCCACAAGCTAGATCCCACTTTCCAAAGTTCCATAGCCACCATAATCAGTGCCATGATCTGGGTACCAAACATTTAAACACATGACTTTTTGGGGACATGCTGGATTCAAACCATAACACTGGTACAAGATGTATTTGATAAAACCAAGATGATAAGGTCACTAGTAAGATGGTACTTGTTGATGGAGAGAAAAGTATCATTTATGAAGCTGAGGTTGCTGAATTTAAAGAGAGGATGATTTGTACATTCATTCTTAGCATTTATTCTGGCCCTATAACATGACTAAATGTTTCTGCTGGTCAGAGGTGTTAATCAACAGTAAAGCACTAATATTTGTCAATTGTCAAGAAAAAAAATTCCCAGGAACTTTTACTCCAGTATCTATGTCAGACTAAAGTTTGTTAGCTGTCCAACAAAATAATAATTATAGTATAGGTTATGTTGAATGGAGGCCTAAATTGTGAGATATTTAAAAATTACTGAACTCCCCCCAAAAATTTTTTTTAAAAAGTTTGCTTAGTCTCTCATCCTAGCATCCATTCAAGGAAAAAGACATTGCTAATGTTTGGCCTGCAGCTGTAGCACTGTGACGTCCAATCCTGTCAGATCTTGGAAACTGAGCAGGGTTGGGCCTGGTTAGTACTTGGATGGGAGACCACCTAGGAACACCAGATACTGTAGGCTTGGTAGAAGGACCTGGCAACCCACTCCCAAAAATCAATCTGCCATTGAAAACCCTGTGACTAGCAGAGAAGCACTGACAACAGTTGTTGTCAGTGTAGGTAGGGTTGCTACTTGTTTGATACTTGATGCTACCTAACAACAACAACATTTGAAACAGAATAGTTTGACCAAACCAAGCCTGTTTTGTTGTCATTCTGTATGGCAATTACTGAAATGATGAGTTTTTCAAAAGAGAAGTTTATTCATGAGGTAGCCATATGTGGAGCTTAGAGTATATCTCAGATCTACCTCTCTGAGGCACTTTAGCGGTATTTATGGAACAAAATTGCAGAGTGATCTAAAGTGTGAAGAAAGGTGTTTGCAAGTAAGAAAAAGTGAAGTTTGTGGTGGTATGCACATGCATAATCAAACTTGATGGCTCCTTATAGGATGCATATTCAGAAATGTCAATGAGGGTGGAGTTTTGGTCCTCTGACATCAAAAGATCATTAGACACTTGTGCAGGCCCAAGTGAAGGGCCAGTGATCTTAGCTAGTTTGAGCTACCTCTAAGTTCCTGGAAACAACTTAGGTAACTGTGAGTCCAGAGGTGTTATCTATAGCAAAGATAATGGGAGTAAATAACTAAAGGAAAGTGAAGCTAAAGGATTTGTTCAGATTTTCCCTTGGCTTTAGTAGTAATATCTATGGGTCATTTATAGTTTTTGGCCACAGACTAGATTCCATTTTGTCATATTTAATAGAACAAAATAAAAACAAATGGTTACGCAAGTAGTACCTTTTTTTTTTTTCGCTTAAGGGTAATTTATGGGTTAATATTTGTTGTTTTGGACACAAGTTTATATATCTTTGTATTTAAGAAATGAGACTTCTTAAAGAATTAGTGCTTTTAGGTGAGCACTGTGGCATACACTAGTAATCCCAGTGATTTTGGGTGGCTGAGGCTGGAGGATTGCAATTTCACCGTCAGAGGCAGTTTGTGCAACTTTGTGAAACCCTATCTCAAAATAAAAAATAGGAAAGGGTCTATGGGTGCAGTGCAGTGATACGAGCCCTTCCCTAGCATGTGTGAAGTCCCTGGGTTCAGTCTGTTAGTAACACGTGTGTGCCTGAGCGTGCACGCGTGTGCGCACACACACACACACTATTAGTGTTATACAGCTGTAGATGTAGGTCAGAGTTAGAGTGCTTGCCTGGCATGTGCAAGGTCCTACGTTCATTGCATAGTACCACTTAAATAAATAACATTTGTTGTTGTTAGGTGCCATCAAGTTGGTGTCCGACTTACAGCGACCCTACGTACAGCAGGTGAAACACTATTGTTAGTGTTTCCCTGCTATTCATAGAGTTTTCAATGGCTGATTGATTTTTGGGAGTGGATTGCTGGGTCCTTCTCCCAAGCCTACAGCACCTGGTGTACTCAGGTGGTCTCCCATCCAGCTACTGACCAGGCCCGACCCTGCTTAACTTCTGAGATCTGATGGGATTGGATGCCACAGTGGTACAGTTAAAGGCTAAAATAAATACATAGCATATTCTATATGTGAACTAAATTATCACTATGTACCCCATAAATATATGTAGTTAAAATACTGGTTAATAAAAATCATTATGATAAATGAAAAATAGTCTTAATAGGGTTCATTTGTCATATTAGAATAATGTCATATAGTAGTTCAGCTATGTGCAATAATGGAGAGGTAAATGTGATGTAAGTTTAAAGTTATTTGCCTTTGGAAATAGTAGGATAGCTTTTTACTTAGATTACAATATGAAGATATCTCTTATGTGCTACTTTGGAACTCACTTGTCCCCACCTCTTATGCTGATGCTATAAACAGTGCCATACAGGCTTTGGACTATTGCAGTCTGATAGCATCTTTAACCAGAGTCCCTGTTGTGTGCTTATTCCAGTGGGGAACAAAAGTCAACTGTAAGACTCGGCTTCCCGGAGGGACACCGTGTCTATCCAAAGTGTTCCCAATGAGAGATGGAGACCTGAGCCGCTGCAAGCGCAAAGGATTTTATTGTCCGACGCGTCGGGGTCTGCCAAGCCCTTTCGAACCGGAGACCCCAAAATGCAGAAGCGAGGGTCTTTTATGCCCTTACAGAAGCAAAATGGCGGGTTAGTTGACTGGTGCAACTTTGATTGGTCACATTGGTTGACTTTTAAACTGATTGGTTAAATCAAATAGCAAGGTGCGCGCGGGAAGGGGGAAGGTTTTGGCATTCTGAGACGTTGGTGCAGCTTAAGATAGCTTGGGACCTCCCAAGTTGGGAGGGGTGGGGTCTCTCTGAGGCAGTGGAAAAATTTTCTTAGCCTAATCTATAAAATGGCTTTTCTATGGCTAAGCTGGGTCCTTCACAACATATACATTCTTCCTCCTTTATACTTTAGTCTGGGGCCTCTGAATCGCATGTCATAGGTGTCCTGAAAGATTTGAGCAACAGTTATCTAAAGAGGTGGAATTGAGCACTAACAACAATCTGTCTATATTATAGCTTTGTAATAAAAAAGCATTACAAAAATAAAGCAGACTAAAATATGGAAATTTATGTGTTAGTATACTTTTAATTGTAAGTAACAACAGCAGCAGCAGCAGCAGCAACAACAGTAACAACAAAACAAAAAACAAAAACAACCAATCCCCAAACCCCAGTTTAAAGATCAGGTGCAGTGGCACATATTTGTAATCCCAGATACTTGGGAAGCTTAGGCAAGAGCATCATAAGTTCAAGGCCAACCTGGGCCTAGGCAACTTGGCAAGACCCTCTCTCAAAATAAAATTGAAAAAAAAAAAAAGGGCTTTGAATGTAGTTCAGTGGCAGAATGCTTGACTTGCATGCATAAGTTCCTAGGTTCAGTCCTCAGTACCGCAAAACAAAAAACAAAAAACAAAAACAAATGAAAAGCAAAAACCAGCCCTCCCCCAACAAAACAACCCAGCTTCAAATAGGAATAAACAAGGTATATAAATTTCAAATGAAACATAATTTATTGTCCTACAACTTAATTTCATCAATGATCTGGTTTTCTGTTTTCCTATTCTGACTTCTTGCTGTGTGGTATTTATCCCAAGACAGCTACCTTGAGATCTAAAGGTACTTAAGACAGCTAGTACCTTTGAGGAAAGAAGATACTCTGTTTCTGAGCATTCCTAGAAAAAAATTTTGAGTTCATTCTGATTTTGACTGGCTTAGATTCATGCTCATCTCTGAAAAGATCACTAAGTCTAGAGAAATATATTGTGCTGATAGCTTAGGCTTTGGGGTACTCCAGGGTTGAGACAGATTCTCACATTCCATGCACTGGGGCAGATCACTTCCACTCAAATATTTTGAGTGAGGAAATCTGAGGTGAAAGAAGAAGGATGCCAAGAATATAATTCTAGTTTATTATGAGGATGGCTTAACTGAATTGTAATGTTATTTGACAACAAGCCAAACATTATTTACATTATTGTTTACTTATTTTATTAACAATAAATAATATAAGAATAATTCACTAGTTAATTTTTCCAATTGCAATTTTTAATAACATATGAAAAACTACCTCTAGTCTTAAATTTGAACCATTTTGTCCCAGTGGATTCTTGTTCTTTGTGTTCTTTGTGTAAATATATTTTTGTCCATTTACATTCAGAAAATAAGTTTTTCTGGAAAATAAACTTTGAAATATAATTCAATGTGCTGATCTTTTCCCCATATTTCTTTGAATGTAGATACCGTATGCTCAGAGATGTCAGATGACTTGCTGAAGTCTCTCTTTTTGTGTTTCCATTTTGTTATTTATTTATTTATTTTTGGGTACTGGAGGTTGAACCCAAGGCCTCATGCCTGTATGCTTTGCCGGTACTGGACCACTGAGCTGCACCCTCAGCCCATTTTCTTACTTTCTGAGACAGTGTCTTGCTAAGTTACATAGACTGCCTCTGGTCTTGAACTTGTGATCCTCCCTCCTCTGCCTCCCGAGCCACTGAGATTACAGGCATGTGCCACCATGCCTGGCTATTTTTATTTTTATTTTTATTTTTTTTGAGATCAGGTCTTATTGTGTTGGCCAGGCTGTACTCAAATTGGTGATTCTTCTACCTTTGCTGCCCAAGTACTTGGGATCACAGGCATGCACAACAAGGGTCCAATTGCTTAAATGTACTATATCAGGAACTAAAACTCAGACATGAGTTATTTGATTCTCATTTTGTACTCTTTAGCTCTTAGAATCAACTGTTTGGCTAAAATTTCACATGTAGTATAGCAAACTATTTTGAGAAAAAAGAGATAGTCAAAGGGTTGACTTCATGAAAAGGGAGTATCACAGTTACATTCCTTAAAACCAGGAGGGGACCAATTAGTGGTAGAGGGATTGATATGAGGACAGGAGAATACTCTTTTGTCACGATGGAAATTTCTGGTGGTTACATGAATATACCTCCACTTGGGTGTCAGTTTGTTTTGCTGTGAGTGCTTGCGTGTTGCTGTGATGCTGAGAGCTATGCAACCAGTATTTCAGATATTGAACGATGCAGGAAACATCAGAAGAAGATGGAAGGAATACACAGAGTCATTATACCAGCAAGAATTGGTGAGTGATCAATCATTTCAAGAGGTTGCATATGATCAGGAACCAACAATATTGAAAGATGAAGTGGAACCTGTCTTGAAGGCAATCCACAAAGGCTCCAGGAATTGTTGGAATACCAATAGAGATGTTTTAACGAACAGATGCAGCACTAGAGGTGCTCACTTGTTTATGCAACGAGATTTGGAAAACAGTTGCCTGGCCAGTTGACGGGAAGAGGTCCATATTTTTGTCTAGTCCCAAGAAAGGGAATCATACAACCAAATGAGGAAATTATTGAATGCTATCATTAATATCACGTGCAAGTAAAATTTTGCTAAAGATCATTCAAAATCGACTGAAGTAGTGTGTTGACAGGAGACTGCCACAGAATCAGACTGGATTCAGAAGAGGGCATAGAACCAGGGTCATCATTGCTGGTATTAGATGGATATTGGCCCAAAGCAGAAAATACCAGAAAGATGTCTATTTATGTTTTATTGATGATACAAAGTCATTTGACTGTGTGAATCACAACAAATTATGGATAAAATTATAAAGAATGGAAATACTAGAAAACTTAATTGTACTCATAAGAAATCTGTATATGGACCAGTAGACAATTATTCTAACAGAACAAGGAAACACTGCTTAGTTTAAAGTCAGGAAAAGTGTTCATCAAGGATACATCTTTTCAACATTCTTCTTCAATCTCTATGCAGAACAAATAGTCTGAGAAGTTGGACTTTATAAAGAAGAACGTGGCATCAGGATTGGAGGAAGACTCATTAACAACCTGCGTTATGTAGATAACACAACTCTACTTTCTGAAAATGAAGAGGATTTGAAACATTTACTGATTAAGATCAAAGAACATGCCTTCGATATGGATTGTGCCTCAACATCAAGAAAACAAAAATCCTTACAACTGGGTCAGTATGCAGCTTCACAATAAATGAAGAAAAGATTGAGGTTGTCCAAGATTTTGCTTTACTTGGTTCTATAATCAACACCCACGGAAGCAGCAGTCAAGAAATCAAAAGACGCATTGCATTGGGAAAAGCTATTGCAAAAGACCTCTTTAAAGTGTTGAAAAGTAAGTCACATTGAAGATGAAGGTATGCTTGACTCATGGCATGGTATTTTCGGTTCCATCATATGCTTGTGAAAGCTGGACAGTGAATAAGGGAGACGAGAATAATTGATGCTTTTGAATTATAGTGCTGGAGATGAATATTGAGTATACCACAGACTGCCTAAAGAACCAACAGATCCATTTTAGAAGAAGTCCAACCAGAGTACTCCTTGGAAGCAAGGATGGTTAGACTGTATCTTACATATGTTGGACATGTAGTCTGGAGGGACCAATCCCTGGAGAAGAACATCATGTTTGGGAGAGGGCGGGTTAACAACAAAAAGGAAGACCTTCAACTAGATGGATTGGCATAGTGACTGTAACAATGGGATTAAACATAGAAAAGATGGTTTGCATGGCACAATATTGGGTAGTGTTTTGTTCTGTTGTACATAGGATCACAGTCAGACCTGACACAATGACATCTAACAACATCATGAATATATATCGGAGCTGAACACCTAAAAAGGGTGAAAGAAAAGAAAAAGATAAGCAGCCCAATAACTCTTTCCCCATTTTTCATAAAGTTCTAGGAGTTTTTATTGTTTGTGAAATAATGGTCAAGTTTGCCCCAGTGGTGGGATTATAGGTGTGTGTCACCACACCTGGCTTTAAAGTCTTCTCTTTTCATGATTTTTAGGCT
Organism: Pedetes capensis; assembly: GCA_007922755.1. NCBI lineage: Eukaryota > Metazoa > Chordata > Mammalia > Rodentia > Pedetidae > Pedetes > Pedetes capensis. The sequence goes on from VMDO01009719.1 coordinate 35,219, forward strand.
TTTATTTGGATCACATATGCAACTAAAGTGTGAATAAATGTATTTTAACCCTTTTCTACTCCGTCTTCTTTAAATACAAAAAGGACAAATTTCTCTTTATTGCCTAGTAAGCCATAGTTTCCTAATCTGTGGTGTTAATACAAGACTAATTCAATCTTATAAAATTATTATAAACAATAATTATAGGCTATACCTCATTCTCTTAAGGGAACCCTGAAGTACTGGGGTTTGAACTCAGGGCCTTGCGCTTTCATGCTTTGCAATTGCTGTACCACTGAGCTATACCCTCATCTCCTGGTGCTCTTGATATTAAAATGGTGATGATGGTAACTGGTTTGAAGGCAACTGTATAGGATCCTCTGCAATAGAGACCTGTGGGAAATCATGCAGAAGCAAATCTTACTGAATAAAATTGAATGTTTCACATTGAGACTGGCCCTTTTCTTGCTGACTATTGAATTTCTGCGTAAAGCATCACTTGTGGTGAAGTTCTTTCTTTTCTTGGAGTGAAGCTATGCTGTGATCAGTTATAGAAAATAGACTTTTTCAAAGTCCATTAAATGGAATTGAAAATTTTAATCATTTCTGATGCTTATTTTGGAGGCACCATCCTAGCAATTCAGTTTGCTAAGGTAGAACTTTTGCTTATACTTTTCTAGGACTTGCTACATGTTCCTTAATGACTTTTAGTCTTTATGTATCTTACTAGCTGGGGAATTATCAGTTATATTCACTGAGTATAGAACTTTGTTGCAATAGACCTTTAAAAAATTTAATTAGCTGCCATCATTAGCTGTTGAATATTATGGGAAAAACACCCTCATGATCTGCTTTCTTCTTTTTTCATGCTTTATTTAATCCAACTTAAAAATCTTTTTTTTGTAAATGGTTTTGTACTATCTCCAAAATACTGTCCTGCGGGTAACTGGTAAGTCCAAGGGTTTAATAAGCTAGTATGTATGTTAGGTTTATTTTCTGGATGAAAATGTTTGTTTTTATATTTGTGTGCATTTTACATATAAACTTTCAGAAGTATTTTTAACTTATGCTTTTATTCATTTGTGTTTTTTAGTGAAAATATCCTCTTTGGGATGGGAAATCCTCTTCTTGATATCTCTGCTGTGGTGGACAAAGATTTTCTTGATAAGTAAGTATTCTTCATATGTACAATGTGAAACATGTCTGGAGACAAAACTGACAAAAGCTTTAGAGTTGAATTTACCATTTAACACCTTTAATTTGAGGAATACTCAGGAAATTTAAATCTATTAATAGTAAGGATACTATCATTTTTTGAGTAATTGACCACAGCTTTTCCCTAGGAAAGCATATATTTTGTTCATTTCTATTGCTATTTTCACTTAAAATGTATATATTATTTGGAAGGAGGAAGTATATCTGATCCTAATGATTAAATTCCTAAATGTTAAAATTACTGACAGTGAACTACATCTGTAATGAACCATACATTAAATTCTGTGCCGAGGAACAACTTTATTTATTTATTTACTTTTGACACTACTAAGGGTTGAACCCACGGCCTTGGCTTGTGTGCTTTGCAAGTGCTGTATCACTGAGCTGCACCCCCAGCCCATTGTTCTAGCTTTTGAGACAGGGTCTCACTAAATTATACAGACTGCCTGTGGTCTCAAACTTGTGATCTTCCTGCCTCCACCTCCAGAGTCACTGGGATTACAGGTATGTGCCACTGTGCCCAGCCTGGAACAACTTAATTTTAATTGAAGTAAAATGTATATAATATAAAATTAATCGTTTTAACCATGTAAAAGGACTCAGTGACTGCCAGTACATTCACAGTGTTGTATAATTATCACTATTTGATTCAGGACATTTTTGCCTCTCTAAGCTGAAACCTGGTACACACTGCAGTCATTCATTATTCTCACCTTTGGCCCAGGCTCCTGGAACTGCCAACAAACTTTCTGTGGATTTGTCTATTCTGGACATTTCATATAAATGGAATTACATAATATATGACCTTTTGTGTTCATGTTGGTTTATTTCACATACCATAATGCTTTCAAGTTTATCTATGTTGTAGCATGTATCAAGTCTTCATTCTCTTTTATGGCAAAATAACATTCCATTGTGTGGATGCTATATTTTGTTTAAATATTCATTGGTTAATGGACAGATGGAATGTTTCCATTTTTGTCTAGAATTTTCAACAATACTGCTTAATATTCAGGTAAAAGTTTTTGTGTAGAAGTATGTTTTGTTTTTCTTGAATATGCACAGAGGAATGGAATTGCTGGGTTATATGGTTATTCTGTGTTTAACTTTTTGAGGAACCTCCCAAACTGTTTTCTTCATCAGCTGTACCATTTTACATTCCTGTCAGCCATGTGTGAGAGTTTTAATTTCTCCATAATCTTTTTTTTTTTTCCTAGTATGGTGGAGGTTGCTGAACCCTGGGTACTCTACCACTAAGCTGCATCTCCAGCTTCTTTTTTATTTTTTGTTTTAAGATAGAATTTTGCTAAGCTATGTAGGCTGCCACTGGCCCCAAATTTGTGATCCTTATGCCTCCGTCTCCTGAGTCACCACGATTATAGACATGTGCCAACACACCTAGCAATTTCTCCACATCTTTGCCAAAACTTATTTACATTTTTCAAATTGTAGCCATCCTAGTGGATATGAAGTGATCCCTCATTGTGTTTTTGATTTGCATTTTCTAATGACTAATAACCTTCTTGTGCTTATTGGCTATATGTATGTCTTTGCAAAAAAGTCTGTTTTTCTTTGCCTATTTTTTAATTGGTTTGTTGATACTTTTATTGTTGAATTACAAAAGTTATTTTTATATTCTGGATGTTAGACCCTTACCAGATACATGACCTGCATACAGTTCTCCCATTCTGTAGGTTGGCTTCAGTTTCTTTTCTAGAATTTCTGTTTTTTCTTTTTTAAAGTGTTTTGTTATTTTTTTTGAAATGGAATGTGAGGTGGCACTGAACCCAGGGCCTTGCACATACTTTTTTCAAATGCTCTACCACTTCCACTGGACTGCATCCCCAGCCCATTTTTTATTTTTATTTTGAGTCAAAGTCCTGCTAAGTTATGCAGGCTACTTCTGGCCACATGCTTGATTCTTCTGCCTCCACCTCCTCAGTCCCTGGGATTATAGATGTGCTCCACTGTGCCCAGTTTGGCTTCAGTTTCTTGATAGTGTCCTTTGATGCAGAAAAATTTCACATTTTGATGACCTCCAGTTTATTTTTTCTGTCATTACTTGTGTTTTCACTGTTGTATTTAAGAATGTATTATTAAATCCAAGATTATGAAAATTTATGTTTATATTTTCAGAGTCATGTGTTTTGAGACAGGGTCTCACTGTGTAGCCTAGGGTGGCCTGGAACTCACTATAAAGATAATGCTGGTCTCAATCTTGCTATGATCCTTCTGCCTCAGTCTCCTGAGTGCTGGAATTATAGGAGTACACCTGGCTAGCAGTGATTAATTTTGATTGTTTGGTCTTAACTATTTCATTAATTTCAACACTATTGTAAATGGAATTCTTAATTTGAGTTTTCATTTCTAACAGAGAAATAGAACTGATTTTGGGAGACAATAACGTAACATATTCTGTTTTTGGTACATGGAGGTTACCTCTATAA
>VMDO01009719.1:38959-56430 GCA_007922755.1 Pedetes capensis
TTTTTTTTTTTTTTTTTTTTTTTTTTTGAGACAGGGTCTCACTGTGTTGTCCAAGCTGGCCTCAAACTTCTGGGGTTTAATGATATTCCTGCTTTATCCTCCTAAGTAGCTGGGACCATAGACACATACCACTGAGCCTGGATAGCCTTGTACTTTTAAATAATATGAAATTATTTTAATTTCTTAATATTTCTTGTACCAACTTTCAGTAGAATTCCTGGATTTCTCATTATGTAAGATAAAATTATTGTTTCTTCTTTGTATTGTTATTTCTTTCCTTTTTCTACCTTGTGACTTGTATTAACTCTGTGTTTTATTTTTAAGGTTGATGTTTTCATTTTGTATCTGTCTATAATTAAGCCTCTCAATTTTGAATACAAACTGATAGTGAAAGTTGAAAATGACTTACCTACATTTTCAAACTAGCAAACTAAATATTCATATGTGTGTGTGTTCATCTCAATAGGTATAGAAAAACTGTTTGACAAAATCCAGTATCTATTTCTTATAAAAAAAAAAATCTATCGCAATCTAGTAAGAGAAAAGAACTTTCTTAACCTCACAAAAGTTAAATTAGGAAAAAACCTTCAAAAAAATCATACTTTCTCCTAAGATCAGGAACAAGTCAAGATGCCACCTCTTACTACCTCTTACCTCTTACTAATTGATATGTTCACAGTGGTACTTGAGATTCTAGGCAGCAGTGCAAAAATGGGAGAAGGATATGGTCGTCTATTCACAATACAATCCCAAAACAATCAGCCATTGAAAACCCTATGAGGGTTGCTATGAGTTGGATACAACTCAATGGCACCTAACAACAACAACAATGGCAATTAGGAAAGAAGAAATAAAAGACATCCAAATTGTTGAGAAAGTAATAACCTTTTTATTTCTAGAAGACATCATTTGTAGAATATTTAATGGAATCTCCATAAAACTACTGCTTGATTTGAAAAATTACTATAGCTAAAATGGTGAAAACAGTGGTATCAGCGTAAAGATAGATAGATTGGGCACATAGAATAGGAAGTGCAGAAATGGGCCCACACAGAAATGGACAAAAGGGCAAAAGCACTTCATTGGAGAAAGAATTGTTTTTGCAATGAGTGATGCTTCAACAATTGAATATTCATTCACAAAAAACAAAATGAGAGCCTGGCGCGGTGGTGTACGCCTGTAATCCCAGCCGCTGGGGAGGCAGAGGCAGGAGGATCGCAAGTTTGAGACCAGAGGCGGTCTGTAATTTAGCAAGACTATGTCTCAAAAGTAAAAACAAAACAAAAAAGGGCTGGGGGTGCAGCTCAGTGGTCCAACACTTGCAAAGCATGCAAGTGCGAGGCCTTGGGTTCAACCCCCAGTACCACACACACACACACACACACACACAGCCCAAAATGAAACAAAACAAAAAACGCTTGAATCTATATCTTGCACTAAAATTAACTGAGAGAACTAAATGTAAAAGGTAAAACGGTAAGACTTCTAGACAATAACATAGGAGACAGTCTTTGTGACTTTGACGTGAGCCATGATTTCTTATATATAGCCCTGGAAACTTGTTCCGTAAAAGAAAAAAAATTGCCTAATTGGATTTTGCCTGCAGCCGTAGCCCTGTGGCATCTGATCCCCTGAGATCTCAGAAGCTAAGCAGGGTTGGGCCTGGTTAGTACTTGGATGGGAGACCACGTGGGAGCACCAGGAGCTGTAGGCTTGGGAGACGGACCCAGCAACCCACTCCCCAAAATCAGTCCACCATTGAAAACCTTATGCACAGCAGAGAAGCACTTATAATAGTATTTCGCCTGTTGCATGTAGTGTTGCTATGAGTCAGATACTGACTCGAGGGCACCTAACAACAGCAATAACAACAATTGGAGTTTATCAAAGGGAAACATTTCCAGGATTGGGAAGACACTGTTAAGAGAATGAAAGGGCCAAGCCATAGACTAGGAGAAAGTCTATGTGTGTATATCTGTTAGAATGGCCAAAATTTAAAAGTTGAGGATATCAAATGTTGCTCAAGATATTGAAGAAGTAGAATAGTCTGTTCATAGGAATTTTGATAGTTTCTTAAAAAGTTAAACATACGTATACTATTTGATCCAGATATTCCATTTTTAGATAATTGCCCAAGAGAAGTGAAAGCATATGTTCCTACTTATTCACTTGTTTATGGTGACTTTGCTTTTAATAGTTAAAACTTGAAAGTGACCTAAATATCTATCAATAGGTGAGTCCTTGAACAGAATGTTTCCTCATACATTGGAATACATTAGACAGCAATTAAAAAGGAATGGATTCTTAACTGGATGAAAGTCTGAAGTTTTCATTGGAAGAAGTCAGACAAAAAAGAATACATATTTTTTGATTCCATTTATGTGAAGTTATTTCAATGTAATCTTTAGTGAGAGAAAGTAGATTAATGGTTACCTCTGGTTGGAGCCAGGATGTAGTAGAAGGTGGACGGAAGAACTATAGAAGGGCAAGAGGGAGCTTTTCATTATCTTGATTTTTGTCTTGATTCTATGGGTGTATACATGTATCAAATTGTGTCCTTTAAAGTGACATAGCTCTTTGTATCTCATATCAGGAAAGCTGTAGTAAACAAAACAGAATGAAGTAAGGTGAACATGAATTCATAGATTTGAAGTTAGATCTCCTTTGTTTGCTTAATGTGAGATGTTTTGTCTAGAGTCAAGTAATTCATGGTCCCTTTTCATGATGTATATGTTTAATAATGAGTATGTTCTAGACTCTAATATCCACATAAGAGAGAAAATATGCAGTGTTTATCCTTCTGGTCTGGTTTATTTCACTTAAAATGATTATCTCTGGTTCCATCCATTTTCCAGCAAATGCCATAATTTTGTCCTTCTTTATGGCTGAACGAAACTCCATGGTGTATATATACCATAATTTCCTTATCTACTCATCTATTGATTCTATTACTTGGCTATTGTGAATAACACCACAATAAACATGGATGAGCAGGTATCTCTATGGTATATTGACTTACAGTTTTTCAGGTATATTCCCAGGAGTAGGATAGTCAGGTCATATGGTAGTTCTATTTTTAATTTTTTGAGGAGTCTCTGTTGATTTCCATACTGGCTGTAGCAACCTGCATACCCCCAGCAATGTAATAGGGTTTCTTTCTGCCCCCATCCTCACCAGCATTTGTTGTTGCTTGTTTTATTGATGGTAGCCATTCTGACTGGGGTGAGATGGTATCTCAGTGTAGTTTTGATTTGCATTTCCCTGATGGCCAAGAATTTTGAACATTTTTTCATATGATTGTTGGTTATTTGTATTTCTTCCTTTGAGAAATCCCTGTTAAGTTCTTTTGCCCAGTTTTGGTCGGATACTTTGCTTTTTTGGTGTGTGTTTGTTTGTTTATTTGCAGTACTGGGGGTTGAACCCAGGGCCTCGCATGTGCATGGTTTTGCAAATGCTGGACCACTAAGCTGCACTCCCAACCCATTTTTTTACTTTTTGAGACAGGGTCTCGCTAAGTTATGCAGACTGCCTCTGGTCTCGAAGTTGTGATCCTCCTGCCTCTGCCTCCTGAGCCTCTGGGATTATAGGCGTGTGCCATCTTGCCTGGCTCTTGGTGTTTAATTTTTTGAGCTCTTTATATATTCTAGTTATTAATCCGCTGTCTGAGGTATAGCTGGCAAAAATTTTCTCCCATTCGGTAGGCTCTCTCTTTACTCTGATAATTGTGTCCTTACCTATGCAAAAGCTTTTTAATTTAATGTAATCCCATTTGTCAGTTCTTGCTATTGTTTCCTGCACTATTGGGGTCCTATTCAGGAAGTCCTTGCCTGCTCCTATGCCTTCAAGTGTTTTCTTTATGTTTCTATAAGCAGTTTCAAAGTTTCAGGTTTTACATTAAGGTCTTTGATCCATTTTTGAGCTTATTTTAGTACAAGATGAGAAAGAGAGAGCAAGTTTGAGTCCTGTCCATGAAAATACCCAGTTCTCCCAGCCCTACTTATTGGAAAGGGTGTCTTGTCAAATGTCAGGTGGCTGTAGGTATTTGGATGTATTTCTGGATCCTCTGTTCTCTTCCATTGGTCTATATGTCTGTTTTTGTGCCAGTACCATGCAGTTTTTGTTACTGTGGCGTTGTAGCATAATTTGAAATCAGAAATTGTGATGCCCCTGCATTGTTCTTTCTGTTTAGAATTGCTGTACCAATTTGAGGTCTTTTGTGCTTCCATGTAAATTTTAGGATTGTTTTCTCTATTTCTGTGAGGAATGTCTTTGGGATTCTGATGGGGATTGCATTAAATCTATAGGTTGCTTTCGGTAATATAGTCATTTTCACAATATTAATTCTTCTAATTTATGAGCATGGCAGATCTTTCCAGCTTCTGGTGTCGTCTTCTATCTTTTTCTTTAGTGTTTTAAAGCTTTCATTTTTGAGGTCTTTTACCTCCTTGGTTCAGTTTATTCCCAGTTACTTTATTTGTTTTGATGGTATACTGAATGGGATTGTTTTCCTGGTTTCTTTCTCTCTCTGGTCATTGTTGGTATAAAGAAAAACTACTGATTTTTGTATGTTAATTTGGCATCGTGCTTTTCTGAAAGTGTTTATCAGCTCTAAGAGCTTTCTGGTGGCGTCTTTAGGGTCTGCTAAGTATAAGCTCATACCATGTGCACATAGAGATAATTTGACTTCTTCCTTTCCTGCTGGATCCCTTTTATTTCTCTCTCTCGTCTTATTGCAGTGGCTAATTGTTCTGTTATGACCCCCTGGATTCTTAGGTTTGGTCTCTTGATCATGTCCCAATGTTCTTGAAAATTATGGTCTTTTCTTTTTTTCTTTGTTGATATCTAAATGTAGTATTTCCTCAGTCTTGCCTTCCATTCCTGGTGTTCTATCACCTACTTCATCTAATCCACTGTGATGCTTCTACTGTGTTTTAAAATTTGCTTTATTGATTTCTTCTTTTCCAACATTTCTGGGTTTTTTTTTTTTTTTTAAATGTCAATTTCCTTGCTTAATTTCTCATCCATTTTGCTGACTTTGTCTTCTGCATTGCTAACTTTCTGACCTAGGTTGAGTATTGATATCTTTACTCCATTAATTTGCTTGTTTGTGTCCTCTTAGAATTCATTGATCATTTTTACCCGGAGACTTTTATATTCTTTGACATTTCAGCCATTTCATTATCTTTGGATATAGTAGTTAAAGAATCATGGTCTTTTAGAGAAGATGCATTACCTTGCTTCTTCATATTTCATGTGTTTCTGATTTATGATTTATGTATCTGTAGGGATGGATATCACTTCCTGTTTTATTCGAGGGTCTTCTCACTGTGCAGCTCTCTCTTGAGATCATAATCTCCAGTGTGATTCCCAGACTGGAAGACAAACCACTGTAACAGGTACAATATCTGACCAAATCTGATATACAAAAACACTTAAAAATCGCTGTACCTCCAGGGCCCTTAGAATGAAGAATGGCGGTAATAGTATGTAGTAAGTTTTCAAGTTGTAAAATATTAGGGTGTAGGTAGAAATAGTATTTGCCTGAAATAAGAAGGTGGGAGGACCAAGAAAGTAGAGACAGAGGATGTTTCACAGGTGAAGTAAAAGAAAGGATAAAGATCTAGAAAGGAAATGAGTATTAGGAGGAAGGAAGGAAAGGAGGTAAAGATAAAAAGAAAGGATTGCATGATAAAGAAAAAGATATGTAAACAATTAGTTAAACACAAGCAGAGCAGTAAGAAATAGTAATCCTAAAAATTTTAAAGTATAGTAAATAGAAAAATATACACAAGCAAAAAGAGACAAAAAAACTAAAAAGGAAAAAGGGTTAAGAACTACATTGGAGAAAAATGGAAATAAGGAAATAAAAGTTAACAATGAAAAGAGGGAATACAGGAAAAAAAAAGAAGCCAAAAAGAGGCCAATACTGATTTGGGCTGGGGTTTAGCTCAGATGGTAGGGTGCTGCTCTGCACTCTATGAGGACCCAGTTTCCATCCCTAGCATCAAAAAAATGGGAGAAGGACCTGGCAATCCACTCTGGGGGCAATCCTGAACAATCAGCTATTGAAAACCCTATGAGGGTTGCTATGAGTTAGACCAGACTCTCTGGCACCTAACAACAGCAATAATACTGTCTAGTTCCTCTGGTACTGCAGTGTCTCTGGATGCTGAGGCCTGATAATCTTGAGCCCCAGGCTAGAGGCAGCGTGTGCAACTCAATGTGATCTCATTTCCAGTCAAAAACTAGTAAAAGAATGGGGTTATTACACTGTGGCACAGCACTTAGCCCATGCAAAAGCCCTGGATTCTATCCCCAGCACAATAGGGAAAAAAATACATAAAGGAAGAGGAGAAGAAGAAGAAAAAGTACTGGAGGGGTTTTTTCTATGTCCTCTGATATTAGAGTCTATTAGCTGGAGGTTGTAATTGGTTCATGATGGTGTCTTTTTTTCTGACCATAGCTCAGGCCTGCAGCCGTAGCCCTGTGGCATCTGATCCCGACAGATCTCGGAAGCTAAGCAGGGTCAGGCCTGGTTAGTACTTGGATGGGAGACTGCCTGGGAGCACCAGGTGTTGTAGGCTTGGGAGACGGACCTGGCAACCCACTCCCCGATATCGATCTGCCATTGAAAACCCTATGAACAGCAGAGAAGCACTGACAATAGCATTTCGCCTGTTGTACGTACATAGGGTCTGTATGAGTCGGATACCGACTGGCACCTAACAACAACAACAGCATAGCTCTGAGTTGACAGTCTCTGTAGATCCCCCTCAGGACAAGTAATTGTTTCCTATCTCAGGGCAATGGGATTTGCTTCTGAGCAGCTCCCCCAAGGCTCTTGCTCCTTGAAGATCTCAAAGTGTCAGGTTCCATCTACCCCCTCCCTATAACTGCCTAGAGCAGCTGTGTAGCTTGCTGGGGTTGTGGTAGGTAACCCCTGTCACTGGAAGTGGGGTCTGTAGTCCTTGGCTCTGTCGAAAATGAATTTTAGGATGAGTCAGTAAGAGAATGAAGCAGTTTGAAGTTTATTAGGTAAAGGGTAAGAGATAATACACACTTTAGGGTGAGTGGGGGCATCTTGAGAGAGAGTCACACCTGGGTGTCTTTACAATGGATATATATGTATGTGTGTGTATATGTGTGTGTATGATGATTTTTGTATTTTTTTAAAACTAGGTTTAAAGGTTAAAGAAGGTTTAAAGATTAAGTAGGGTCAAAAATTTGCTACAAGAAAAGGCAACTTGAGCTAGTTTACCTATTCCTCTTATCTTAAAGAAATTCCTTGTGTAAATTAAATTGTAAGGTGATTTTACAGGGTGCAGTGTTTTGGATTGGAGATAGGAGAGGTATTTAGTAATGTTGAACTCAAAAGTCATAAACATTCAGGGCCTAAGTAAGCATAATATGTTTAGTCTTCCCAATATTTTTGTTTGAGAGCCCCTAGAAAGAGAATTGTCTCTATGTAGGCAGTCTTTATTGATCTTGTTAGGTACTGTTGACTCTCAACTGGTGTGGGTTGTGAATAGATTCCTTGAGTCAGTGGGAGATGTCATCAGATTCCAGAATGAGGGACTTCTGTCCTTTCCTGTGTCCCTCCAATTTTTTGTCTTTTTATCCTGTCTAGATCAGTTAACTTTAATTATAGGCTATAAACTAGTTTGGTGACATTTTTAGGGAAGCACTGGTTTCTATGCAGGCAGTTCTCATAGCAGCTTCTCTTTTTTTGATTATGCTGGGATTCTCAGCTGATAAGACTCAGAATAGCAGGTCCTAGGATGAAAAGCCCTTTCCTTCCCATGTACCACATATTTTCCTTTTCTAACCTGCCTCAACCCCTAGGCTCTCTTTGTTTTGAGGCCCCTTGGGTAGCTCAGTCTCCTACAATAGATTCCTTCTCAAGATGGTGCTGAGTCACCACCGTCCAACATGTGGAGTGTGGGAGAATGTCTCTTCTCCAATGTTGAACTCCCCAGTCAGGAAGAGCCACTGTCTTGCCAAGTCCCAGGAAGATTTCTAGGACTTCAAGGCCTGGGGCTTGTCCTGTGGTACTGCTAGTCTGATGGCCAGGGCTGTCTGGCTTACCCTCTTTGGATAAGCACTCTGTTTCCTCTCTCCCCGCTTGAAGCCAGAGTTGGATACGTGTCTGCTCACTCCCTCTTGTTATTCAGAAACCTGGGACTATTTCATAATCTTCTCTGTGGTTTCTATGCTTTTCTAGACCTTCTTTCTTTGGAAAACAGTCAGTTTCTCTGTATTCTAACTCCCTTGTATTACCACAGCACAGAGAGACTGGCTTTAATTGGCCATTTTTAAACCAGAAGTTGCACTAGCCTCCTTAAAAATAAAGTATGTAAGTGCATGTCTGATATGGTTTTTTGAACCCTTGTGTATCTCTGAAATGTTATATTTTTTCTCACCACACATTATTGGTTAGTGTTTTCCTTGAGAATTTTGAAGACATGCACCATTTTCTTACTGTATCTAATGCATCTCTTTCCTTTGTATAACACCATTTGTTTCTCTCTAGAATCCTATGTTGTTGTTGTTGTTGTTGTTGGGTGCAGTCGAGTTGGTATCCGACTCATAGCGACCCTCATAGGGTTTTCAATGGCTGACTGTTTCGGGATTGCCTTGGGAGTGGATTGCCAGGCCCTTCTCCCATTTTTGCAGTGCTGGGAATTGAACTCGGGACCTCAGAGACTGCAGCACAGTGCTCTACCAACTGAGCTAAATCCCAGCCCCTAGAAGCCTATAGGATCTGCTTTTCCTTTTGCTATTAGCAGAATATTGCTATGTAACATTTTATTGTTATGGGTGTGGTTTTCCTCTCTTTTCTCTCCAAGCATATTAATTATAAATTATTTTGTTTGATCTTTGAAGATTTCTGTTTTCTACTTTATCTCCTCTGGATTGTTCTTCTCTGGTTGTTGTGATTTTTCTCTTTCCTGGTGGAGACTTTCTTCTGTTATAATGCGATCTTTGGCTGTCAATTTTTTTTTTCCAGTAGTGAGGCATTGAATCCAGGGCCTTGTACATGCTAGGCAAGTGAGATGCACTCCCACACTCCTTTTTTATTTTTAATTTGTTGCACAGGTTGCCTCTGGCCTCGAATTTACAATCTTCCTGATTGAGCCTTTCGAGTCACTGGATTACAGATGTGCACCAGGGTATCCAGCTGTGTATTAATATTTAAGAGTAAGACATTGAAAAAGTCATTTATTTTCATGGGAGGAGAAAAAAGTCTTGAAGGATATTGTAAATTCTAACAATTGTGGAAGGGTTGACTGGCTAGAGTAGGTACTTTTATTTCAGTAGTCTATACACTTAAAAATTTTTGTAACAAACTTTAGTTGCTTTTATCAGTTTTTAAAAAAACTTTGGGCTGGGATTTAGCTCAGTGGGTAGAGTGCTGCGCTGAAGTCTCTGAGGTCCCGAGTTCAATTCCCAGCACCACAAAAATGGGAGAAGGGCCTGGCAATCCACTCCCAAGGCAATCCTGAAACAGTCAGCCATTGAAAACCCTATGAGGGTCGCTATGAGTTGGATATCAACTTGACGGCACCTAACAACAACAACAAAAAAAAACTTTAATAAGGTTATATATTCCTGTGTAATAAATACCTGCAAAACTTGGCTACTTACAGTAACATTTATTATCTCATATTACCTTTATGGCTGAGGGTCAGGAATTTGGGAGTATAGCATAGCTAGATGATTCTGTCTTAGGGTGTCTGATGAGGTTTCATCAGTCTGTTGGCCAGGGTGGCAGTTATTTAAAGCTCAACTGTGGCTGAAGGATTTGCTTCTTGACTCACTCATATTGTTGGCCAGCCTTGGTTTCTTATGAGCTTCGGGCTAAGGGCCTCACTCAGATCCTCCCCATGTAAGCCTCTGATCATCCTGAAAATATGGTGACTGTCCTCCTGCCGGTGATGTGAGAGATAGTATATGTGCCCAAAATGAGAGCAGCAGTGTTTTTTATAACCTAATCTTGGAAGTGACATGCCATTATTTTTGCTATAGGGTATTGATCATATAGATTAAACTTGATAGGATGTGGGAGGGAACTACACAGGGCTGTGAAGTCCAGCAGAGGGTAACTTGTGGTGATCAGCCTTCCAGATGGTTGCCAATGATTCTTTCCACCTGGTATTCATACCTTTGAGTAGTCCCCTCCACATTTTATGTGGGCTAATCTTTGTAGCCAGTGGCATTTGGCAGAAATGATAGAATGCCACTTCAGAAATTAGGCTTCTAAAAACTGTGGCTTCCATCAAGATTGATCTCTCACTTGTTTGTGCTCTTTGTCTCATTCTTTTTTTCTTTTGGATTACTCATTCTAGAGGAAGCCAGCTACCTTGTCTTGAGGGCATTCAGGTAACCTATTGAGAGGCCAAAGTGACTAGAGAGGCAGAGGCATGAGGCTTATAATCAGTCAGGAAGTGAAACCTGCAGCAGCCTTGTAAGTGAGCTCAGAAGTGGATTTTCTGTCCTGTGTAAAGCCCTGAGATGACTAGCTTTGGTTGAAAGCTTTACTGTAAACTCACCAGAGATCTTGAGCCAGAATCACTAAACTAAGCCACTCCTCGATTCCTGATCCTCAGAAACAGTGTAAGAAGATTGTTGTTGTAAACTGCTAAGTTTTGAGTGAATGTTAAACAAAGAATAGTAGTAAATAAAGATGTTTTTTAAAGTCATACATGCATACATCTGCTTCACTCAAAATCACATTGGGGGGTTTGTATGCATACTTGCAATTGTTCACTGATAGGACTTTATTATTCTAAAAGCCTACCTTTGGGGGAAGTGGCTCCTGATATTAGGCCTTCTAAGCACATTCAGTTTCTTCACAGAAGTTAGCCTCCTATCTGGAGTTGTAAGCCTGCTTGCTTTATTTTTAGAGCTGACCAGAGAAAAAGACTACCATAATTAAATAGGCAGTTCATCTGTACCTCCCTACTTCCTCTGTTGTTCCTTACCTCAAAACTGCTTCTCTCTGGTTTCTCCAGAAAATAAACTCCTAATTTATTTCGGGCTGGGATTTAGCTCAGTGGATAGAGTGCTGCGCTGCAGTCTCTGAGGTCCCGAGTTCAATTCCCAGCACCGTGAAAATGGGAGAAGGACCGGGCAATCCACTCCCAGGGGAATCCCGAAACAGCCAGCCATTGAAAACCCTATGAGGGTCGTTATGAGTCGGGATATGGACTCGACGGCACCTAACAACAACAACAATTTATTTTAGGAGTTTTAAGTTTTGAAGGTTAGAGGATTGTCAGTTCCCTGGCTTTTAGCTCTGTGCCTTATCTGGGTTCTGTTTGGTACTTGTAGGTACCTCTGTTATGGGGAGCGTGCAACCCAGAGGCTGATAGCAAATCTCATTTTTTTTGTGTGTTTAGTGTCTAAAAGAATTTATACCCAAAACAGAAATTATAGTATAGAGTGTGGACAAGGTTAGTTGTGAAAGATAGTATACCTTTGACATGTGAAGGTGAGCAATAGAGAAAAGTTACTGGACAGATCTAAGGTCAAATGTGATTTTTGTAGTGGAATTTGAGTCTTCAGGGAAGGGAGAAATGGTTTACATTCCTAGCCTTTGTTTAAAATGGGTTAATGGACTTTCTAGTGTTTCCAGTAGGATGAGCTCATGGGCATATGTTTTAAAGGTTAAGAATTTAGGCAACTATTGGTCTTTTTTTTTTTTTTTCTGTACTGGGGGTTGAACCCAAGGCCTTGCGCTTGCGTGCTTTGCGAGTGCTGTACCACTGAGCTGCACCCCCAACCCCTTTTTATTTTACTTTTAGAGACAGGGTCTCCCTAAATTATGTGACTGCCTCTGGTCTCCAATTTATCATCCTCCTGCCTGCCTCCCGAGTTGCTGGGATTACAGGTGTGCACAACTGCCCCCAGCTGCAACTATTGATCTTGAGTAGGGTGTAGAGTCCAGTGAACAATATCTTCTCCAGTGCTGGGTGGAGGTGTTCAGTTCATATTCTTTTTCACCCATCATGGCTGAAGCAGGAGTCATTCTTAATCCCCTTCTTCCTCTATTTTACCTGTAAATATCTGAGGTAACCTCCCTAACACCTCTTTGAACTGAAACTTAGACTTCTTTTTTGCAGGGGTACTAAGTTTGCTTATCATCTGATGCCTCTTTTTGTTGCACTTGAGCTTTTAGTTTCTCCAGCTTTGTTATCGTTCCTTGTATATCTTCTTTATGTCCCCCCTAAATTTGTGAAAACCTGTTGCCTTTAGGGTGGCTTTTTTTTTTTTTTTTTTTTTTTTTTTTTTTTTTTTTTTTTTTTTTTTTTTTTTTTTTTTTTTTTTTTTTTTTTTTTTTT
The DNA here is from genome assembly GCA_007922755.1 of Pedetes capensis. Classification (NCBI taxonomy): domain Eukaryota; kingdom Metazoa; phylum Chordata; class Mammalia; order Rodentia; family Pedetidae; genus Pedetes; species Pedetes capensis. Next base: position 51,301 of record VMDO01009719.1, read on the forward strand.
TTTTTTTTTTTTTTTTTTTTTTTTTTTTTTTTTTTTTTTGAGTTGAGGTCTTTACTTTGTTGCCAAGGCTGGCCTTGAACTCCTGGGCTCAAGGATTTTCTTACCTTGGCGTGGTCAGTAGTTGGGTGTGTTAGTCAGCTTCCTCTCACTATGGCAAAATACCTGAAAGAAATCAGTTTTAAGAAGAAAGATTTATTTTGGCTCATGGTTTTGGAGGTTTTTGTCCAAGGCTGGCTGGCTCCATTGCTAAGGGCCTGAGGTGAGGCAGAATAGCATGGCAGTAGGAACTTGTGGCAGAGGAGGCTGCTTACCCCATGGCAGTCATGAAGCAAAGAGAGAAAGAGAAAAGGGGCAAAGAACAAAATATAGTCCTCAAAGGCATGCCCACAAGGGCCCACTCCTTTCAACTATGTCTTACCTCCTGAGTTTCTGTCATCTCCCAATAACCCATCAAATTATGAATTAGTGGATTAGTACCCTGATGATGCACAAACCCTCATGATGCAGTCACTTCCCCAAAGCCTACTGGCTGGCAACTAAGCCTTTAGCATGTAGCCTTTGGGGGGCGTCTATTGTTTGAGACAGGGCTTTGCTATTTCTCCCAACCTCGAGATCTTCCTGATTCAGTGCTGGAATTACAGGCATGTGCCACTACACCTGACATTTAGGGGACATTTTAGGTCCAAGTTGTAACACTGGGACTATAGGAATGTGCCACTACATCAGACTGCTTATTGACTATTAAAGATTACATTGCTATTCCTTCTAATTCTGTATCTGTTCACCTTCTTTTGTACCTTCATTGTCATTTTAACAAAGTCTTGGAAGAGAGAGTAGATTGTTTTTCTGCCACACTTAAGAGGAAATCCAAGGTTTGTGAGTGTATGTGAGTACATGTGTTGAGTGCATGTGCACATGTGTGTATTTCACTCTTATTACATGGATTATAGCAGGAAACATATAGCTTCAGACTTAATAGAACTTTTGAGGGAGTTTAGAACTTGAAGATAATTTAATCCTCTCACTCATTTTGCAGTAGGCTGGGATTTAGCTCAGTTGGTAGAACGCTGCTCTGCAGTCTCTGAGGTCCCAAGTTCAATTCCCAGCACCGCAAAATGGGAGAAGGATGTGGCAACCCACTCCCAAGGCAATCCCAAAACAGTCAGCCATTGAAAACCCTATGAGGGTCGCTATGAGTCGGATTCGACTCGATGGCACCTAACAACAACAACAACAACAACTCATTTTACAAGAGAGGAAACAAGGTTAGAGATGTTAAATGTTGTATCCATGGTTATAGTTAGTAGTGCAATCCTGAAATGAAATCTGTTATCTTCTGACCTGTATTCATTTTTCCTTTCACCATGCCACACTGCCTTTAATTCTTAAGGACATTATTAAATCATTGGTAATTAAAGCATATTGTATAAACATTTGTTATTAACAGCATACTAGATTTGAGGATTTAAAATGAATTAGCCTGTGGGCGTGGTGGCACATGCCTATAATCATACCACTCGAGGTTGAGGCAGGACTGTTGTGAGTGTGAGTTCCAGGCTAGCCAGGGATACACAGTGAGACCCCATCTCAACAAAACAACATAAAACAAACCAAGTAAACAAAAACCCCAACACAAATTAGCCTAGTTTCTGCCTCCTAGAGCAATTTTTGGAAAATAAATGATTATCTTATTTTTATTTAGTTGAAATGTTTTGTCGATTGTTGGTCTCATTCTTTAAGTATTCTTTATCAATTTGTATAATTTATATGATCTTAATAATTTCTCAAAGAATGTTTATTCTAATAGAAAACGTTTTAAAAATTATTATTCATAATTTCCTTTGGGTTTTTAAAATCTCTCCTTTACGTATTCTCTTCCATTTTCTAATAATCTCTTATTGAAAGGAAGTGTAGTATGTTTTAGTACTAGGTTTATAATTACAACGATAATAGAAGTTTTGCCTGTAGCGTTTGTAAATATTGTTGTGGAGAGAGACAATTAGGAAAAATGTCTTGATAATTTTAGTGAACCGTTTATATATACAGTAGGGTCTTGGTGCAAAGGAACTGCACTATACTTTTGATCGTTAACATAGTGCTAGGTACATGTTAGGTACTTAACAAATAGTTTCTAACTGAAAAAAAATTAATGAAAGGTTCTTTTATTTTTTTCCCCCCAGCACTGATGAAGGGTGGGGTGGAGTTGAATCCAGGGCCTTGTACATGGTAGGCAAGTTCTCTGCCATTGAGGAGCCTCCCAGCCACTTTTTTATTTTTTTATTTTTAAAAATTTCACTATTATTTTAATTATTATTATTTTTGGTACTAGAAGGTTGAGCCAAGGGCCTCACACATACTTTGCAAGCACTCTACCACTGAGCTATATCCTTTGCCCCTTTTTTCATTTTTTTATCATGAGACAGGGTTTCACTAAGTTACACAGGCTGCTTCTGGCTTTGAACCTGTGACCCTCCAGCCTCAGCACTTCAAGTTGCTGGGATTATAGGTGTATGCCATGGCACCCGGCTTCTCAGACCTATTTTAATTTTTTATTTTTGAGACAGGGTCTTGCTGAGCTGCATAGGCTATCTCTGGCCTTGAATTTGTGTGCCTCCTGCCTCAGCCTTCTGAGTCTCAGGGATTATAGGTGTATGCCACGGTGCCTGGCATGAAAGGCCTTTTTATTTTTATGCATTTGATTTTATTTTTGTGGTACTGGGGGGCTAAACTCATGGCCTTGCACATGCTTTGCAACCTTCTACCACGAGCAACGGGCTGGGATTTAGCTCAGTTGGTAGAGCCCCGCTCTGCAGTCTCTGAGGTCCCGAATTCGATTCCCAGCACCACGGAAATGGGAGAAGGATGTGGCAACCCACTCCTAGGGCAATCCCGAAACAGTTAGCCATTGAAAACTCTATAAGGGTCACTATGAGTCGGATACGACTTGATGGCACCTAACAACAACAACAACCATGAGCAACACCCTTGGCTGCTTTTTCATTTTTTAAAAATTGAGACAGTGTTTCCCTAAATTATGCATACTGCCTCTGCCCTTGAACCTGTGATCCTCTTGCCTCCTGCCTCCACCTCCAAAGTCACTGGGATGACAGGTGTGCGTCCCTGTGCCTAGCCCAAAAGACCTTTTTAAAATGGAATTTTCTTTTCTTTTTCTTTTTTTTCTTTTCTTTCTTTCTTTCTTTTTTTTTTTTTTTTTTTGAGGTGCTGGGGGTGGAACCCAGGGTTTCGCGCTTGTTTGCTCTGCAAGTGCTGGACCACTGAGCTGCACCCCCAGCCCATTTTTTTACTTTTTGAGACAGGGTCTCGCTAGTTACGCAGACTGCCTCTGGTCTCAAACTTGCGATCCTTCTGCCTCCGCCTCCTGAGCCACTGGGATTACAGGCATGCACCACTGCGCCTGGCTAAAATGGAATTTTCTAGGTTAAAGTTGATAAGGAAACTTATAATTTGATTTTTTTTTTTCCCCAGTAGTTGATGTTCACCCCAGGACCTGGAACTTGCTATATAGATCAGGTTGACCTCAAACTTGTGGTAGTCCTCCTGCCTCTGCCTCCCAAGTGCTGGGATTGTAGACATGTACCACTATGCCTAATATAATTATTTTATTTTATTTTATTTTATTTAAGAGAGAGTTTTACTAAGTTGCATAGGCTGCCTCTGGCCTGGAACCTGCAATCCTCCTGTTTTATCCTCCCAAGTTGCTGAGATTACAGGCATTTGCCGTGATGCTTAGCTCTCTTCTTTTGCTTTTAGATAAACTTTTCACATGTTAAAAGTTGAAATTTTATAAAGCAGTTTTGAAAAACAGGAGCCATCATATACTAATGGACTTTGTAAATTTGGATAGTGAGCCATAAAGGGTTGATTGTAAAGAAAAGCTTTGGAGAACCTTTCTAAAAATTTTAAAGAGTGAAAAATAAGAATATAACAGTTTTCCCCAGTTACTAGCTGATAATAATACTGGCATTTATTGAGTTTGTATTAGTTGTGCTATTATATTGTATTACTTCTTATGAAACTTTATGAGGTAGATATCCTAATAGAAGACAACTTGAGATGAAGAGATTTGTGCTTGTGATTGTGCAGAGATTTGATACACAGGCTTACAAGTAAAACAGGGCTGCAGATGTAGCTTTATGAAGCCCTGCGTTCTATCCCTGGCAACACACACACACACACACACACACACACACACACACACACACACACACACACACACACTAATAATCATCACAAAACCTATATTCCTTATTTCCTGTTATAATATTATGGAAGTATTAGTTTGAAATTAAAAACACTCAATTACATATCTGAATTTTTCAGTGGAAGTTTTGGTAGATAAATAAAAATTTTAAACTTAATGAAATTATATTTTCATCCAAGTATAGTTATAATGTAGGTAAGATGATATGTGTAATTTGCCCCCAAAATTGTTAGTTGGTTTTAATTAGTGTATTAGAATAGATAGATTGATTCTCTGTGAGAAATTGAAAGGCTGAATAATTCTCTTCTTGACTAAGTTTTGAAAACAATGCAGTTCTTCCATTGGGAAGTTGGCAGATTGCATTCAGTTGACCTGTTTCCAGAATACAGCAAGTATTGTGCTTTAGAATTATCAATGAGATATATACATATTGGATATACAAAAATTAAATTTTTCTTGAATTATTGTCATTGTTTAATTGAATATTGTATAGCTAGTTTTTCTCTTGAAGTAGATAATTAAGGATCTTTAATTGTAAGAAAAGCAGAAATAGTCAATTTTGATGTGTTCACTTTGGCAAAATGTAAGAACTGATGATTAGTAGGAATATTTGTGGCAGGAAGTACGCTATTGAAAAGAATCTTTTTTAGCATAATGAAGAGAGACAGTGGATGTGAGGGGAGTAGGAGATGTGGAATATATAAATATTTCCAGATGAGCTTTGCTCTAAATATGCAGAGTAAAGGAAGAAGTATTAATAGGGATGGAAAGACGAGGGAAGAAATATATAAGACAGGTTTGCCTTGTTTTTTCCTGACACCAGATAAATATCAGAAGAGGAAGCCAGGCATGGTGGTGCATGCCAGTAATCCTAGCATTCAGGTGGCTGAGGCAGGAGGCCAGGAGTT
>VMDO01009719.1:56530-70591 GCA_007922755.1 Pedetes capensis
TCGGAAGCTAAGCAGGGCTGGGCCTGGTTAGTACCTGGATGGGAGACCGCCTGGGAACACCAGGTGCTGCAGGCTTGGGAGAAGGACCTGGCAACCCCCTCCCAAAAATCAATCTGCCATTGAAAACCCTATGCACAGCAGAGAAGCACTGACAATAGTGTTTCCCCTGTTGTACAGAGGGTCGCTATGAGTCGGATACCGACTCTACAGCACCTAACAACAAAATATAGTTAGAAGTGAAAACATTCAGTTTTGTGAAGGGAAGTTAGACTAGTTGAGGAAAGGTGTATTTTTCTCACAGATCTAAATCTTTAATACTATAAGAATAGAGACTTTAGGGTAGGTATTGATTAGTGTAAGCATGCTTTTTCATTTTTTAAAAATTGAGACAGTGTTTCGCTAAATTATGCATACTGCCTCTGCCCTTGAACCTGTGATCCTCTTGCCTCCTGCCTCCACCTCCCAAGTCACTGGGATGACAGGTGTGCGTCCCTGTGCCTAGCCCCAAAGACCTTTTTAAAATGGAATTTTCTTTTCTTTTTCTTTTTCTTTCTTTGCTTAATATTCATTCCAAAGTAATAATAGTCAGAATTTCAGTGCAAAATAGTTCCAGTAACTTACAACTGAATCATTTGTAAAAATAAAGATGAGTTATATCCATAAATGGATGTATTTTAGGTATTTTTATTTTTTTTATTGCCAGAGGACTGAACCCAGGTCCTTGCTCATACTTTACAAGTGCTCTACCACTGAGCTGCATTCCTAGCACTGTTTTTATTTTTTATTGTGAGACAGGGTCTTGCTGAGTTATGCAGGCTGCCTCTGGCCTTGAACTTGTGATCTTCCTGCCTCTACCTCCTGAGTCCCTGGGCTTATGGGTGTGCGCCATTGCGTTGGATTTATATGCTAGGTTTGAGGGTGAAAAAAATTATATGGATGTCAAGTGAGACTCTTTATGTAAGATTAAACACTGTAATTGTTTAGCTTTAAAATGAATTGCAAAGTGCTCTGATAGTTTTATAATTAATTCCTTATTAGCTATTTTGCTATATTTTCTTCTGCACCTTTCAACACTATGCTTTGTATTTTTAGATCTTTAATTGAGTTGATTTTTGTATATGCTGTGAGGGAGAGACCTGGTTTTATTTTTTTTTCTTTCCTTAAGGAAAATCAACTATTTTATTACTATATTTTGACTAGTCCCACCTTTACCCAGTTTTTATTTATCTGGAACTTGGTTTCCAGATTTGTAGTTCTTTGCCTTTGGTCTATTTTTCTGTACCTGAACTAATACAGCCCTATCTTTATTACTATAAGTTTACAATAAGACTTTAGTAAGGCATGTTGTCCCTACAGTTGGTTCTTATTTTTTTTTCTTATTTATTCTGGCTCTTTTGCACATAAATTTTAGAATGAGCTTGTCAACTTCTATAAAAATTCTTTCTGGGATTTTGTTTATAATTCCATTTATAGATTAATTTTGAAAAACAAGATCTGTACCACTGGAGTTCTCATATCCACACATATATTTCTCCACTTATTTTAGGTATTCTTTTGCACCTTTCATAATGCTTATGACTTAAATACATTAAATATGGATTAAAAAATGGCTAGGGCTTTTCTTTTCTTTTCTTTCTTTCTTTCTTTCTTTTCTTTTCTTTTTTTTTTTTTTTTTGGAGATAGGGTCTTGCTGTGTAGCCCAGGCTGTCCTGGAACTTACTGTGTAGATCAGGCTAGCCTTGAACATGTGTGGATCCTCCTTCCTCAGCCTCCCGAATGTTGGGATTACAGGTGTATTCCACCATGCTTGGCCTTTTTATTTTTAATGTATATGTCTTATTGTACTCATTGCTGATCATTACTAAATTTGTTAATTTCCAAAGTTTTATATATATATGTGTGTGTGTATATATATATGTGTGTGTGTATATATATATACATATATACACACACTACATATATATGTATATACTACATATACATATATATACATATACATATACATACATGTATACATATACATATACACACTACATATACATATACATATACATACTACATATACATATACATATATGTATATACTGCATATATATGTAGTGTGTGTATATATGTATATGTCTGTATATGTATACATATATACATATATATACATATATATACACATATATATGTAGAGTGTGTGTGTATATATATGTATACACACACACACACACTTTTTTTTTTTTTTTGATACTGGTGGTTGAACTCATGGCTTTGCGCTTGAATACTTTGCAAGTGCTGGACCAGTGAGCTGCATTACCAGCCCATTTTTTGTTTACTTTTTTTGAGACAGGTTCTCGCCAAATTATGCAGACTGCTTCTGGCTTGAATTTGGCAATCCTCTGCCTCTACCTCTTGAGCCTCTGGGATTACAGGCATGCACCACTGCGGTTGGCTACATGCACTTTTTTTTGTGGTATTTAGGGGTTGAATCCAGGGCCTCATGTATACTTTGCAAGTGCTCTACCACTGAGCTGCATCCCCAGCCCATTTTTAAATTTTTTATCTTGAGACAAGCTCTTGCTAAGTTATGCTGTCTGCCTTTGGCCTCAAACCTGTGATCCTCCTGCCTCCACCTCCCGAGTTGCTAGGATTACAGATGTGAGCACCAGGCCTGGCCAAAATTATACAAATAAAATTTAAAAAATTCAAACAATCCAGAAATGATTAAAGTTGAAATGAAATGTGGGCTAAGTATCTGCAGCAGTACTGTCTACTAGAACATTTGTGAAAGTGAAAATGTTGTATATATGTATGTGCTGTCCAAGGTGGTAACCTTTACTCACGTTTGGCTTTGAATATTGGAAGCATAGATATGCAACTGATGAATTTAACAATTGTTAGATTTAAATGGTCATATGTAATTAGTGGTTACAATACTAAACAGTACAGCTTAGATTTTATGGCAAACTTTACTGTTCTCTTCATAGGGGTATATTTTCTCTCAGATTTATTGTGATGGTCCCAAAAGACAAACCCAACTGCTATAATTCTGAATGTTAAACTACAAAAAATCAAAATTCCTAAAAGTCTAAAATGCCTGAACTCTAAAAACCCCTCAAATCACAATCTTCAAAGATCTAGATCTCAAATGTTGAAGTCCTGAAAGCCAAAAAACTCCAATTCCTATTGAAAAATCAAACAAACAACAACAACAACAACAAAAAACCCACAAAACCCAAAAAACTATATTGGAGTGAGAGATATCTGAAACCTGTGGAAGCAATTAGTGCATTTTTGGTTGTATGAAAGATAATTGCATCAAGTTAGCTGGAACAAACACTTAGAAGCTGGTAAAGCATTGTTTTGGGTGTGGCCTTTTGGGCTTGTACCATCAGTTCAGTCCCTGACCTGGAGAGAACAAATACAAAAGCTAGTTGGTGTTTGAGAGCTAGGACAGAGTTTTCTTCTGCTTTGGATATCAGAACTCCAGGTTCACAGGCCGTTGGACTCCAGGATTTATACCAGTGCCCTGCTGTTCTGAGAACCCCAGGTTCTCAGGCTTTTGGCCCTGGACTGAGAGTTACACAGAAGTTTCTCTGCTTCTGAGGCCTTTAGACTTAGACTGAGCCATACTACTGGCATCCTAGGGTTTCCAGCTTATAGGTAGCTTTTTCTGGGACTTCTCAACCACCATAATTATACCAGCCAGTTCCCCTAGTAAATCCCCTGTCATACATCATTTTGGTTCAGTTTTTCTGGAAAATCTCAACTAATACAGATTTGGTATTAGGAGAGCTGAATATCCTTCATTCTTACTAATTTCCTTATAACACAGTGGAAGAAATCTTTGAAATTATTCCCTTGCAAAAAGGTTGTGATTTTGGCATATACCTATAATCCCACTAATTGGAAGGCTGAAGACTGTCCTAACCATAATGACATAGGTGTGATCAAGTTAAGAGGATTGTTGGAGCCCCCCTCCGCATCCCGCTGGAGGGAACCAACAACCCATGGGGATTCTGAGGGCTTGGAACTCATTATGTAGTCAAGGCTGTCCTCTAACTCATGTCAGTCTCCCTACCTCAGCCTCCCAAATGCTGGGATTACAAGTGTGTGCCACCATACCCAGCTAACTTTATAGTTAAATTGCACACAGACAACAGGCTATATGTGAAAAAAATTACTAACTGAACTACAGGTATTAAATACTATAAAAATTAATTTATTTAGCAGTCTAGAAAGTTCATAGCCATTAACAGTTTCATTGCAATTTCAAGTGCAACTATGAATTTGGGAATCTTGGTGGAGTTGTTAACAAAAGCATATATACATGCTTTTGCATAGTGTCAATCGAGAAATCCTATGTGATTTCATCTTCCCTACAAGATTAGATCTGATTCACACAAGTACACACATGATCAGCTCCACGGTCCATTGCTGTTGTACAGTAAGTCCACCTCCTTTGGAACAAAAAAGAGATGAGCAGTAGTTGAGCATGTCCTTGGTTTGAGTTGAGTAATTGTGTGCAAAAGCCAAAATCATGCATAACTTGTGTGAAAGCTCTTATGGATGAGGAGTGGTTGAAGGAAAAGAGATTAGAATTACAAACAAACTTTTTTTTTCTATTTAAGGAATTACTGAAACCTTAGTCTGGATTAGATTCAGGTGCAGATTAAAGAATATGTGGTATGTACAAAGTAGAATGGGCTGGGATTTAGCTCAGTGGGTAGAGTGCTGCGCTGCAGTCTCTGAGGCCCCGAGTTCAATTCCCAGCACCGCAAAAATGGGAGAAGGGCCTGGCAATCCACTCCCAAGGCAATCCCGAAGCACTCAGCCATTGAAAACCCTATGAGGGTAGCTATGAGTCGGATACCGACTCGATGGCACCTAACAACAACAACAACAACAAAGTAGAATAAGAAGACATGCAATAGTGTTACTCTTTGATTACCAGTATTATTTCTGCCTAACATGTAGTCTGTATGTGAGTGCATACAGAGTAGATTTCTGTGTACAATATCACAGAAGCATGGTACTGAAGTTGGGAAAATTTAATAATGAATGTTCTTATTGACATATATTAAATCATAGAGGAATTTCAAAAAGAGCCACATAGAAAATGAATGTGAATATTTTCTCTGAGGAGAGTCACACCTTGAGAGAAAAACCAAAAACAAACAAAGCTATTCATCCTCATATAGGACTTCAAAATATAGTTAAATGATCTTGAATTTGCCCAGCTACCTCTGTGCAAGTGCCCTGATTTATCCCTGTAGCATACTTTTTCGTGTCATTTTCTTTATAGAATTTGTTTTTCTCCCACTATTTATGATTTTTTCCATTGTGTAGAAAGAAAATGAAGCATTTATTTGATACACTGGACAATAACACAGCTAAGTAATCAACTCTGTTGCATTCTTCTAAAAAAGTCGTCCCTTCCACAGTATAAGATTTAAATGCATCCTGCACAAGGATACATGATATATAAAGCATGCTAACATTGCTGCTGCCCTGCAGAATACTTCCAGTTCCTCTCCAACTTCTATTGAAATATTAGTGATCCCCACAGTTATATGGAAATAACTTAAAAGAAATTTAAAAGAAAAATCAGAATACCTCAGAAACAGAAGTCCAACTCAGGTTTTGTGAGTTTTAAATGAGTTACCATATATTTGTCTACTACTAATGAACTTTTATCTCACTCAAATTAGCCTGAGCAATAAACTTCCTTACTTATCTTCCTTGCCTAATAATTAAAAGGACAAACACAAAAATGATTAATAAAGACAAATGTAGGAATTATACCCTTTTAATTTGTTTTAAATATTCATAAGACTTAAAAAGTGTTTAAAGTTTGTCATTCTTAATAGGAAAACATCTCAGTGAATGATACCCTCATTGCCAATGACTGCTTCAGTTGCACTTGTTGTACAGGGGTAAGGGATTGTCTTCAAAGTACCCCACCTGTCTTGATGAGACAGAGGTACACTGGTTTGTATTATTGATCTTGGTTGCTTTTCCTTCAGCAGTGGCTTTGTCAGAAGAGCATTATGCTTGACCTCCAAATGTGTCTGACATTTTACTAATGAGATTCATAACTTGTGTGTTGCACTGATATCTTGACCTATTTGCTGATTCTTGGCCCCATCCTGGAAGACCATAACTGCTCAGTCTTGCATGGCTGAAAGGACCTGTGGATTTCTAAGAATTTTGTTAAACTCAGGTATTCCTGCCTTTCCAGATATTTTATCTGTCCAGTAGCATGGGTCAATGGACTAAAAAAAAAAAAAAGATTATTTCACATTGCAAGTTAGAGTCAGAGAGACCAAGGGGGCCCAGTGTCTTTCAGGGATTCTGCAGCCCTGAATGAATGTCTTACTCTCCTTTTTATTAGCATTTTATCATAACATCAAAACATTCTCAAGAGTCAGGGAAGGTTGGGAGTCAATGTATATTTTAAAAATCATCATGTCCTCGTGGACACAGCTGGGTTATACATAGTCTATTTCAGCATGTCCTGCCCATTTTATGCTGTCAGGAGATGAGGGAATGTCAGGCAACAAACTTATCATCAGGTGGTCAGGTTCCTTGAGCAAGCAGCGTAGGAGAACTTTATTTAAACAGCCAGAGGGAGAAGACAGGAATCAGATGGCTTCAGTGGGTGTGGAAAGAGGGTCAAATAGCCTCTGCCCAGCAGCTAGGTACATACACTGGCTGCTTCTCCCCAGAGCCTCTGGAACCATTCTGCCATGCCAGCTCCCATATCCAGGCATGCCTTCTCCCATTTCAGGCATCCCTCTAGGAAAATTTCTAGGCATTCCCCCCAGGAAAACTACTTGGAAGAGTTATCCTGAGCTCCCAGTTGTCCTCTGGCTTCTTTCCTATGGGCTCTTCCATGCTTTTTCAATCCTTTCATGTTCTTTCCTAACTCTTTTTTATTTTTTCATTGATCTGTCACTTTATGTTTTTGCTCATACTTTCTCTGATTTTCTGCAATTTTCTGTGCCCTCAGTTGAACTTTTCTCAGCATCTTTTTGAGTTTTTTTTAACATGTTTGTCATAATCCAGGTTGTGGGCAAGGGCAAAACCATGAAGTACTTCTTCCCACTGACCCAGAAGTCTGTGTGCCTTCCCTTGTCACTTATAAAACAGAACTGAATCAGAAATTTTTGTTTCTTTTATTATTATAATTATTAATGCATGTTCATTATACAGATTAATGGATTTCACTGTGATGTTTCCCTATGTGCATATATCATGCTTTGATCATGTCTGCTTTTGCTTTTACTCTGACTTGCCCTCCCAGTTTTCCCTCCTCCCCCTGGTTTCCTTCCTCTTCCTTATACCCTTTTCTACTTTCAGGTTATCTTTTTAAATTAAAGTTTTTATTTATTTATGTATTTATTTTTATCTCTATCTCTGAGAGAAAACATGTGATACTTATCTTTCTGTGTCAGCCTTGTTTAAATATGATATTCTCCAGTTCCATTTCTTTCCCTGTAAATGACATTATTTTATTTTATTTTATTATCATTATTATTTTTTGCGGTACTGGGGGTTGAACCCAGGGCCTTGTGCTTGCATGCTTTGCAAGTGCTGTACCACTGAGCTGCACCCTCAGCCCAATTTTTTTTTTTTTTTTTTTTTACTTTTTGAGACAAGGTCTTGCTAAATTACACAGACTGCCTCTGGTCTCCAACTTGTGATCCTCCTGCCTCCACCTCCTGAGTCTCTAGGATTACAGACATGTGTTACTGCACCTAGCCATAATTTTTTCTTTATGGCTGAATAATACTTTGGGGTGTGTGTGTGTGTGTGTGTGTGTGTGTGTGTGTATACTCCCCACCTCCACATTTTCTTTTTCCAGTTATCTCTTGACAGGCACCTAGCAGATTCCATTTCTTGTCTATTGTGAATAGTTCTGTAATAAACATGGATATGCAGGTGTCTCTTTTGTATGCTGACTTCATTTGCTTCAGGTTAAATATGCAGGAGTGGTACAGATGGATCATATGATAGTTCTATTTTTAGTTTTTTGAGGACTTACCATACTGTTTTTTATAGCGGCTATACTAATTTAGTTTTCTACCAACAATGTATAAGGTTTTGGTTTTTTCTCACATTCTTGTCTATACGTGTGTGTGTGTGTGTGTGTATACATACATACACATACTGTTGGGTGCTGTGGAGTCAGGTCTGACTCATAGTGACCCTCATAGGGTTTTCAATGGCTGATTGTTTCTGGATTGCCTTGGGAGTGGATTGCCACGTCCTTCTCCCATTTTTGTGGTGCTGGGAATCGAACCCTGAACCTCAGAGACTGCAGAGCAGTGTTCTACCAACTGGGCTAAATCCCAGCCCCCCCACATATGTACACATATATACATACATATATATGTACACACACACACACACACACACACACACACGTCTTTTTTTATAAAAGTCATTCTTATTGGGGTGAAATGGAACCTCAGCGTAGTTTTTGTTTCTGTTTTTGTTTTGCAGCAGTACTGGGGGTTGAACCCAGGGTCTTGCACATGCTAGGCAAGTGCTCTGCTGGTAAGCTGCACCTCCAACCCTTTTTTTATTTTTTATTTTGAGTCAAAGTCTTGCTAAGTTGCCTAGGCTGCCTCTGGTGTCAAACTCTTGGTCCTCCTGCTTCAGCCTCCTGAATCACTGGGATTACACACATGTGCCATCCAGCCTGTTCTGTTTGTGTGTGTGTGTGTGTGTGTGTGTGTGTGTGTGTTTGACAGGACCTTGCTGTATAGCCCAGGCTGGCCTTGAGCCTCCTCCCTCAGCCTCCCGTGTGCTGGGATTACAGGTGTGCACCCCTGTGACCAACTGTGGTATAATTTTGATTTGCATTTCTCTAGCTAAGGATGTCAAGCATTTTTTCATCTATTCCATTTTCATATATTTATTGGCCATTGAGAATGGTTTGCCCAGTTTAAAAGTTTCATTACTTGTTCATTTGATTTTAAATTTTTGTGGCTCTTTATATATTCTGGATGTTAAACCTCATGCATAGCTGGTGAAGATTTTTCTCCCACTTTGTAGGTTGTCTCTTCACTATTGATTGTTTCCTTTGCTGTGCAGAAGCTTTTTAATTTGCTGTAATCCCATTAGTTAATTCTTGATTTTGTTTCTTATACTGTGGGAGACCTATTCAAGAAATTGTTGCCTGTTCCAAAATTTTGAAGACCTTCTCTTATGTTTTCTTCCAGTGGTTTCAAAGTTTGATTCTCAAATTAAGGTCTTTGATCCATTTCAAGTTGTTTTTTTTATAAGGTGAGAGATGGGTTAGCTTTAATTTTTTTTTTCTGTACTGGAGAGTTGACCCCAGGGCCTCATGGGCGCTAAGGCAAGTGCTTTACCACTGAGCCACATCCCCAGCTCCTTTTTTATTTTTTATTTTGTGACAGGGTCTTGGCAAGTTATGCAGGCTGCCTCTGGCCTCAAAGATGAAGTCCTCTTGCCTCAGCCTCCCAAGTCACTGGGATGACAGTTGTGCGCCATGGCACTTAGTAAGTTTTAATTTTCTACACGTGGATGTCTAGTTTTGTAGAAGTCTGTCTTTTCTCCAAGGTATGTTTTTGGCAGTTTGTCAGTTATCAGTTGGCTGTAGATGTGTGGGCAAATCAAGATTTCTTTTTTTTTCTTTCTTTCTCCTCCCTCCCTCCTCCCCTCCCTCCCTTCCTTCTTGAAGTACTGGAGGGGTTGAACCAAGAGTCTGGTGCTTACTTTGCAAGCACTCCGCTGATCTACACCCCCTGCCCTTTTTTTTTTTTTTTTTTGGTGGTACTGGGGGTTGAACCCAGTGCCTTGCACCTGCATGCTTTGCAAGCGCTGGACCCCTGAGCTGCACCCCCAGCCCTTTTTTTTTTCACTTTTTGAGACAGGGTCTCGCTAAGTTACGCAGACTGCCTGACTGCCAGACTGCCTCTGGTCTCGAACTAGTGATCCACCTGCCTCCGCCTCCCAAGCTGCTGGGATTACAGGCATGCGCCACCATGCCCAGCCCCTCTGCCCATTTTTAAATTTTTTTATCTTTTTTTTTTTTTTTCCCTGGTGATACTAGAGTTTGAGCCCAGGGCCTTATGCGTGCTTTTGCAAGCGCTCTGTGATTGAGTGGCACCCTCAGTCCATTTTTCACTTTTTATTTTGAGGCAGAGTCTCACTAAGTTATATAGGCTGCCTCTGGCCTTGAAACTGCAGTCTTCCTGCCTCTTCCACCTGAGTTACTGGGATTACAGGTACATGCCACTGCGCCTGGCTGTTTCCTTTTTTATCTTGAAGCAGGGTGTCTGTTAACTTATGTATTATGCAGGCTGCCTCTGGCCCCCAGCTCGTGATCTGCCTGGCTTTACTTCCCAGGTTACTGGGATTACAGTGGTGCACCACTGCTCTTGGATTTGTTTCTGTGCCTCTGTAAGTATCAAATGCTGGTATTTGGCTGCTGTAGTTTGATGGAGAGACTGGCTGTCTTGCCATATACAATTGCCAAGTAAAGATTTAGCCTGATAGCATATGTGAACAAGTCAGTGGCTTTTCATTGTTCACTATCCTTCAGGGCTTCATTGGTAGCCACTTTCATACCATTTGCTTGATCTATCATTTACTTACCTGTACATCTTTACCTTCTGTTTCTTCAGGAGTATCAGTGTCTGATTCAGTCACACCTTTATTGTCAATTTCCAGATCACTTTTCTTACTTGATAATTCAAAAAATTTTTTTCTTCTCTTGCAGTGCTGGTGATCAAACCCAGGGCCTTGTGTATATCTGGCAACCATTCTGCCACCAAGCTACATCTCTAGCCCCTCATCATCCTATTTTCTTCTACCTTCTTATTATCTGTTTTTTTTCTTCCTTGACATTTTCTTCTGATTTAGCTTTATGTGTAGCAGGTGGCACTTTATCCCCCATTCTCTTTACCCACTCCCTCAGGAAGTGCCTGTCTTTGGTGTATGGAATGCACTGATCCTACTTATACATTTCCTTGATGGCCTGAAGCTAATTCAGTTTTCTGGGGAATGAGGGAATGAGTGTTGGGTCCGTGGTCCAGAGCTGGAGCACAAGGCTGAACAGGTTACAGTCCATTTCCTGGCCCAGGTGCTAACTCAGCATGACTGCAGGGAAGGATTCCCCACAATTTCAAATTTTCAGCATTATTTTTTACAATTTATTGTGTTGTATATTTCATCTTTGTATCATTTCTAGTACTGGAGGTATAAATTATGTAAAGACTTCTAGAGAATTCTAATTCATTTAAAGTATTTTTTGCAAATTTAACTCCACAATAGTACATCTTTACAACATTGACTTTATGCCTAAGTGTTACTTGCCTATGTAAAAACATTGAAACTTTTTCAGCAGAGGAAGAGATGCTATTTTTGTGTGTCTGCATTTGTGAATTTGTGAATGATAAAAATTTTCAAGATCTCAACTGTTTGGGTGGCTGCATATATAGATGCTCCTCCTCCTGCTTCATACCATCTTGCCTGGCCAGTCAAGGTTTTTTGATTGGTCTCACCAAAAGACTTAAGTTGTCTGTTACGGTAGTTTAGATGATGGCAGTTATAAAACTGGTTGCACACAATTACCAACCTTAGTGATAAATTTTCATGCATTTTTGCTTTTTGATCTACTATGAATATAGCTAATCTGCTTATGACTGATATACCTGTGCAATTGTTGCTGTTAGGTGCCCTTTAGTCGGTATCCGACTCATAGCGACCCTGTGTATAGCAAGTGAAACAGTATTTCAGTGCTTCTCTGCTATTCATAGGATTTTCAGTGGCTGATTGTTTTTTGGGGGAGAGTGGGTTGCTGGGTCCTGCTCCCAAGCCTACAGCACCTGATGTTCCCAGGCAGTCTCCCATCCAAGTACTAACTAGGCCCAACCCTGCTTAGCCTCCAAGATCTGATGGGATAGTACACCACAGTGGTACAGCTGCATGCAATTATTAGTATGTCTGAATGTTTATGATTGCAAAAAGGTGTATGTTGTTATTGCCTGTTTTATTGTGTAAAGTGGCCTATGAGGCATTCTGGCATTCTGTCACATTTTTGTTTCTCCAATCCCTTTTTAAAAATATAAATAAAATGTTTTCTAAAGAGTTTAAGCCCTTTTTTTTTAAGGATTATATTTTCAGGATTTTGATCTTTCAAGATTTTGATTTTCTTGAGGGGATTATAGACTTTAGATGTTTCTTTGTTATTGTTACTGTTTGTTTCTTTTGGAATTCCATCATTTGGGATTATACTGTTCAGGATAGTCTTTCAGAATTATGGCCCCAAACCATATTTTTAAAATACCATTGTTGATATCTCAAGTAATATAGGTTTTTTTTTTTTTTTTCTTTTGTGGTACTGGGGGCTGAACCCAGGGCCTCGCACTTGCATACTCTGCAAGTGCTGGACTACTGAGCTGCACCCCCAGCCCACTTTTTTACTTTTTTGAGACAGGGTCTCACTAAGTTACGCAGACTGCCTCTGGCTTGAATTTGTGATCCTCTGCTTCCCAAGCCGCTGGGATTACCGACGTGTGCCACCGTGCCCAGCTAAGTAATATAGTTTTCCATTATATTTTGTAGATTATTGTTTTATTTGGAAATGCTCCTAAGTTTTTAATATTTTCTTTTACTTGGCTGCCTTCTGACCTACATTAAAAGAAAGATAGCATTTGGTTATTTTGTTTCTGTCTTTTATAAGTTTAAATTTATAGAATTTGAAATTAACTGGTATTGAATCTTTATGTTATTTCACGTTAAGTGATTGGTCCTAAGTTGTTCTAGGGATTCATAAAAAAAGATATAAATTGTGTATACTAAATGAACACAGACCTGTTTATGAAGCTTTCTCATTGCCCAGATATTATAAAATCTACAAGGTGTTCCTTGTGGATTCTTTGGTGGTTAGACTTGACTTTGAATATTGAAGAAAATGGTATTTCTAAAGCTTACCTAAGCACTGATTAATTTTCAGCAGTTCATTTCAGCTTAATACAAACCTTTTGGAGCATATGCTGTGTGGTCAGCATTTTGCCAAATATTGGGAATGCAATTTTAAAATAAGGTGTTTTCTTTTTTTTTTTTTCTTTTCCTTAAAGCCACTAGTAGTCTAATGGAGGAAACAAAGAAATCACTTCTTTACAATTGTTGTTGTTAGATGCCCTTGGGTTGGATCTGACTCATAAAGGGTTTTCAGTGGTTGATTGTTTTTGGGATGGCTTTAGGAGTGGATTGCTATATCTTTACAGTAGTGCTATAGAATAGAGTTTGGGAGTATGTTCTGGAGCTACTTATGGCTATGTGATCTTGGTTATGTTGCTTAATCTATGGAAGCTCAATTTCCTTATGAGAAAAGTAGGAACATTAGGGTTGTTATGAGGATTGAATGAGATAATTTGTGTGTTGGGCATATGTTAGATGTTAGCTAATACTAATAGTTACTGAGAAACTTGAAATGTCTCTCCTGTCTGTCTTAGGGCCAATGGCAAACTTTTGAAGATTTTCAGCAGGGGCTTCATGTGGTTTAATTCACATTTTAGAATTATATAAATCACTGTCTTCAGTAGATCAGTTGATTTGAGGAGATAGACTAGAGAAGATCTTAGACGTAGACCTGTTGAAAAATGGTGACCTTATTATTATAGTTATGATAGAATAAATATGGTTGGTAGTGAGTGTGATACTATTTCAGTTTAAAAAGGTAATGCTTTATGATTGATTTAATGAAGAGGACAAAGGAGCCAGGGATGACATTCCAATTTTTGATTTTTATGACTGAGTAGATGGTGGTATTTACAACTGAATTTGGTATAGGAGGGGGATGTGGTAGAGCGGATGGAGAGATTGAGTTCAATTTTGTTCATGTTTGAGGTGACTATCCAGGTACTAGGTGGGCATATTTAAGAGAGAGTTTATGTTTTGACAGGTAGGAGAGTCATGGCTAGAGAGGTGAATAATAAATAACATTTAATTTTATAATTTTTGGCACAATGTCATCCAGTAAATAGTTGTTGTTGTTGTTGTTGTTAGGTGCCGTCGAGTCAGTATCCGACTCATAGT